>BLKR01003887.1:0-127216 GCA_011170035.1 Teleogryllus occipitalis
GGTTGCGAAGCAATGGGTGAGTTATTTTCTAAATGTCTATTTATTTATTTATTTATTAAGTAATTTTTAAAAATGAGTGTTTCCTTCAAAATAAATTCTCTTCAAAGTTCAAAGTTATGTAAAACTAATGTTTAAATGTACCGTTTAAATGTTGAAATGTATCACAACGTTCATCTGTTCAACGTTTACATTGTAGGGAACAGATTCCTTGAAGGTGAACGAAATTCCCGTATCAAAGGAACTGAATCTATCGACTAGTGAACTGGTTACGTATAACGGAAAATATCCTAATTTGATAGTCAACTGAAGTCCGTTACATTGCTGTCTTCCTTCTTCGCGCGCAATCTTCGCAAATGCTCTTGCCCTGCGCCGTCGCGTCGTGTCTCCGCGTCGAGACGATTCTCTCTCTCTATCATATAACGTTCAATCTCCTTCTTCCTTTTCTATATACCATCACGATCTTTTTCTTTTATAAATTGCGCACCCATGAATGCCAAATCTCTCTCCTCGTGACTGCACGGGCTCTACAAGTAGTTCTTCCCCTTTTTCCCCATTGTTCATCCTATGCCACCTGTTTTTTCATATATATTTATAAGTGGCTCTGCCTAAAGCTTTTAACTCGTCTTTTGCGTATAACGTTATTCGACTTTGTAAGCGCGCGCAGACTAAATTACTTGATCTGTTTCAATTAGGAAATATAGCAGCTGTATCGTCATACTATGGTGTGGATATCTTTATCTAATAATGCTCGATCTCTAGTTTGAACTAAAGTAATATTATAAGGGTAGAAAACTTCTTTCACATCGTAAACCTATTTCTAAAGAACCCATGAAACCACAATCAGCTATAGTGCCAACAACGTTCGTGCTACACTATATGCTCTATAATGTATGAAACCTGGAAGAACACGATTACTAGACCTGACACAAGTAGCTTAAACGTTATTAAAGAATAATAGATCGTATTTCAACTCGCAGTTTCCAAAGAATGTACATAACAAATATAATCATGTACACACATTAGGTAATGCAAATCTTTATACAACGACGCGGTTCGTATAATGGAATCTGACTGTGTCCACCACAAATACTCATTAATTTGTGTACCAAGTCGTGTTTCCTTTCTACATAGAGTTACGATGATTATTTGTTGACATGGAGTCAGCTCCGCCTTTAGATATGAAATGCAAATATTGATCTAACCTGTTACATCCACTGCAGAAGACGGTGAAAGGGAGCACAAACATGCGTTGTTATGTGAATGCAAATTATAGCATTAATGTTTACATGAATATTGCAGATGTAAACTTAATGATTTATTTGTGAACAAATCAATAATTCAATGGAACGTGGTTGCAGTTATAATAATAATAAAAGAGTCATTTCATCATTTATCGCAATATTCAGAACTTGCGAAGCAAGAACTCCTTTAGTTGACGAACCTATGGTTGGTTAGGTTAAAATACAGGAATTTCGTATTAACATTTGACCATGACATAAATAAATTGTAAACTCTACCCAAGCAGTCTTGGGTGTAGTACCCTTCAGTAAAATTCAAAACAACAACAAAAAAAGCTGTAAACGTGGTTAGTTGTTTTATTTGTAGAGTTTATTTTGGAAACATGTAAACAATGGACATTTTCACAACAGTGCTTTCTAAATTGCATTTTCAGAAGCTAAATAAGTAGATGATATGTCATAGCTCTTTGATATTCTTTTCATTTACTTTTCACATTGAAACTTTTCGGTTTTCTAAAACATAGAACTTATATTTTTACGTTTGATATGTTAAATTACCCATAATTAGTTTTCTTTACTTACGCAGTTTTATGAGTTTAATTTATTTATTACATTCTCCACATTTTTCAACTAGTTGCAAAATTTTCTTTGTTTTTTTTATAGCTTCGTGGTTTGCTTCTGAATTTTGCCACCAGGTGTCCAAAGATCCATTAAATTTTAATCAACCGCGTCTCATTTGTATTCCGTGTATTAGAAAAAAAGGACAGATTTTGTTTTGAATGTTCATTATGCAAAAAGTCAAGTGCAGTGTGTGTATCGAAGAGAGTGCATAGATCATGCATAACAGATAAGCAACAGGAATTGACGTGCACAGCAAATATTACCCTAGTAGATTGAATTAATCCACTAAAATAAAGAAAGATCTGCACTATTTTCTGGTCTAACGAATGGCATTGGCTTAGCCTTATCAAATTTTTATTTAGTACAAATACCATGGACGTACAAACAGGAAAATATTACTGAATGTGGGTGTTGCAATTAGGTAGAAAATTTACATCATAATTACGAGTAAATATGTTTGCTCATTAAGAAACAAATGTCTTTTACAATTTTTTATTCGTATACTTGTATATTGCCTTAGTTATTCATTAATTACCTTTAATCTTAGTTGCCATTGACAGTGACAACAAATATTCAAAACAATTTTTGTAATATTGATGGTACCTGCTTTTCCTAGTAGTTTTTCTACGTTTAACTGAATTTGTACACCTTCAAAAATTAACAGTAAAGATTCCTTCGGATGCTGAACCTGTCTTTAAACTACTCCGAGGCCGTGTTCTACACGCAGTGTATAAGAAGTAGCCACAAAAGCCACAGAAATTTGTACAAAGCTTTTGACGCTGTTTGCTTGACTGCGACGTCCTTTGTACAAAGCCTCCCGCAACCAGCGCGAAAAATTCCAGTCTCGGCCAACGAGGGTCTTTCCTTTGTTCCTTCACACGAACTCTGAAGACTGTCCCTCTGAGTGGGCGGAAATACACTTCGTACAAGGATTTTCCAATTGTTATTGATTGATTGATTTTTCGTGTTTCCGGGCGCGACAACTGCTTTGGTCATTAGTCCCGTTAGTGTAGTGCATGTTTTTTTCTCGGGAGATGGCGGTGATCTTCCCCCGCTGGATGGCGAGATCCGGCGCTTACCTACCGTCGGCTAGCGGTGTTTCCCCCTAACGAGGACTCCCCCACCAGCGGGGCACCACCCCAGCTGGGAGAAGCTCTAAGCTCCCAACCGGTCTCCCGGAGTATGTGGTAGTGTAGTGCATGTTAGTGTGTGTGTGTGTAAGGGGAGAGGATGAGACAAGAAAGAGGAAATACAGATCGCGCGCGGTCCGTGGCCCGTTTGTTAGGGTACTGCTCCGGCATTCGCCTGGTGCTGATCGGAGAAACCACGGAAAACTACCGATCAGAGCAGCCGGCCAATAGAATTCTCCTCCAGACAGCGACTGAATTTGATCTAGCTGAAAAGCTAGTGTCGAAAATCCTGCCGCCGTCAGAACTCGAACCTCCCAATTGTAAGATTCCATTCACTGAAACGTTTCATCGCGAGGAAGCAGGTGAATGAATTTCACTGGTCTACTTAACTCTCGCATGTTACGCTGTTTCGCTTATTCTCGCTGTTTTGAATAAGTATATTCTTTATATAGTACATATTTTTCATTCAAAAACATTTCATTTAAAGAAAGGCCACCATCGTAGCAGAATTACGACAACACCACTAAATTTATTTTACAATTTCCTTTGTTTTGAAACGCAATATTTCCATTGTAGCTTGTATTCTACCAATATTGGTCTCTCGTTTTTTGTGGGCGCCATTCCAAATAAAATAATTAGAGGCGTTGTCTTGACTAACATTATTACTGTTTATTATTATTATTATTATTATTATTATTATTATTATTATTATTATTATTATTATTATTATTGTTGTTGTTGCTGCTGCTGGAAAAGACAAAATATCTTTAAATATATAGTTTTGAGTAAAGTATGACAACAGAAAATAGTTTCTAATGAAAATAATCCTTCATTTACAGAATAACAATTACAATCTGTTGATGAATATCTGAATCTCTTATTTATTATGAAACACTAATACAACTCGTAAATATTTCCTATTAAATTACTTACTACAGGAATTATTAATGAGTGTGTTGCTTTAGTCATTAGACCCATAAACAGCAAAGAATCAACCGAACCTGTTATTTGTATTATCGACCGCGTGACTTTCAATACTTTTCGTAATACCATATTCTTTTAAGACAGAATCGTTGAAACAAGAAATAAAATTTCTTGGAATAAGTTTACTCGTACGTCAATTTCAACAAAAACTCAATTGCGTCGATTGGTCTCGGCGGACTGGGAGCTGCAACATTCTTAACGGATGTCGGTTTCAAACGTGGCTCTTCGTTCCTCTGTTTGGTTGCCGTAAGGCTCCTACAGACCGACGCGGAAGATCCGCAGCCTACTCGGATTGGCCGCAACGGAAGTTTCGCGTCACGTGTTGCCTTATGAGCACGTTCAACCTGCGCGGCAGGCGGGCGACGCGCCAACGGATTGGCAGCGTTTAATTGACGGCGAAATTTGTAACGCATTTCTTCCGCTACAGCTCGTGTTTCGTGGAAGCCCGACCGTGTTCGGGAATCTTCGCCCTCCTCTGGTTCGAGCGACCTTGCCAACCGTCTCCAAACGCTTTTTTAATTTTTAATTTTTTAAAAATAGTTTTTATTATCCTTATTCGACATTATTATGTCTTTCAAGGGGTTTTATTGTACATAGTATATACAATTTTGTTTTAAGTACATTTCGTCATACATGAACAATACTTGAAGACAATAATATTTACAATATAAGACAATAACAACTAAGGATACCCAGGATGGGTCCTTCAGAAAAATGCATACAATATTTGGATTAAAAACATAAATATTTAATTTATAAATGTTGGAACCTGCTTTACAACTAATTAAGGAGGATGTAATAGCTCTTTAGAATATCATGATTTTATTCATTCCCCAAACTCTGACTCATAATTGACGCTCCGGCGTGAACGCTCCCGCAAATTTCGCGGCCGCCTCTAGCTCGGATCTTTCCGCGCCGCACCCGCTATGAATATACCGCGCCGGTCTGTGGGAGCCTTAAAGTCGATATAACAATACGCTTTACAAAAAAGGAAACGAATTACAGACTGGGTACTCAGGGTTCCAATTTTAAGAATTAGGGTACTCCTTGAAAGAAATGTTTTATTTTTTTATTTATTTTACGTCAAAAAAACAGTTAAAACTGCGTATGACGTGATATGGGGAGAAGTAAATTCTGTGCACATTTTCAAAATTCTGTGATCCCTACACTAAGTCATATACTACATGAATTTTGAAAGAAAAAAAAGTTTCTTGTTAATTATCTGACGACACTATCAGTATTTACTGGCAAGTGCTTACACATCACTCAGAACGCCGTCGCCTGGTAACTGGCAAGAAATACCACCCGTTAAGATGCACCATAAGATAAAGCAACGAATAACACAACAAAACACCTTTAAGAAGAAAAACTAGCAAGATAAATTAATGTAACTGAATGACACAGAAGTTTCAAATACACAGAAAATTTAAAATGAACAAAAAATGATTATTGAAATAATACAGAGGATCCTTTGCAATGTCATTTGTAAAGAAATATATTGAAAAAATGATTAAAAATGACTAAAAAAGAACGAGCAATCCTAATTCATTTTCGATTACGGGAAGTGTACCTAATATTGGTATTTACGAAGCTACAACGAAAAAAGTTTTATTAGGCTGGATGTTATAAATGAAACCGTGTATGAAATATACATGACCGTAGATGATCACATGACGTCTGTGGGCGATGAAAGTAAACATGGTTGATTTTTTAAATTAATTTAGATGTAACCCCGTTGTATTTCATTAATTGGTATTCATGAGCAAATGCATTCTTTTCCGTTTGTAAAACTAATGGCAAATATATTTAAAATATCGCGGTGGTTAACAATGAAACTATTAGCTTTTTTTAAATTTATTTCTTTTTCGACAATATTCGACTTCTTTATTTCGACAATACATTCTTTCAAAGGTTTTAAAAATACGTAAGATTATTGTATGACAATTTTGGATTGGCCATCCAAAAGATAAATGAGGTTTAAACTCTGACATAATTATTGATTTAATGTTATTGTTAATTAAGAAGAGAAAGGATTATGATTATGTTGATATAGTGGCTGAGCTGAGGATATAGTGGTTTACGGGGGTTTGAATTCGTCTTTGGGAAATCTTGACTTTATGTGTGGGTGGACCGCATTTTTTCCCATGTAAAAATGATGGTACTTGGTGAGGTATGCAGATAAACTATTCGCTAAAACGCTATTAATTGCACAAAACAGCTCGAAATCTCTTTCTAAGCGAGTTTTTCATCGCAATCTGATGGCGTGATAACCAGTCTAGCCTAAGTACATAGAGTGTCATGTATTTACATTTCATTTCTCTGATCATCTTCTGCTCTTTTTAAACGAGAAACTGCTGGGTGTCTGTGCAGTTTCTGTGGCAGAGTCGAAAGACATCATACCGAAAGAGAGAATAATTTTAGGGTATTTGAGGAGAAATGAGAGCGACGAAGAAGCAGCGGTTATAGCCTGAGAGGGTGTAAACCCTCGCGACCACTTGCGACCGTGCACGTGTACCACTCTGCACATAACACGCGTGGCGCTAGCGGCGGCGGCAGCGGCAACGACTGGGGTTAATGGCGCGCGCGAGATACGGCTGCGGGGCCGGCGAATACGCCCCCTCCCCCTCCCCTCCACACTCCTTCTCCAACCCCCGAGTCCCCCATAGGCTGAGTTTGCTCACAGCCAGGTTTGCTGCTGTCGCTGCAAGCCTTCTGGCCGGGATATTCTGTTTTTTTTTGTTTTTTTTAATTTAAAGCTTTTCAACCTCCTTAAGGAAGTTATTTGCTTTTCTTAAATTTTTACAATATACATTGCTTCAATTTTTATACATAACATTGATTTGCATTTAACACTACATTTCAACTTTTGCATTATATCCTGGGTTCGAGTCCCGGCGGTGACAGTAACTAATCAGCTAGGTCGAGTTCAGTCGCTGTCTGGAGGAGAATTCTAGCGGCCGGCTGCTCTGATCGGTAGTTTTCCGTGGTTTCTCCGATCAATATCACACGAATGCCTGAACAATATCCTAACAAACGGGCCACGCGCAATCTTTCCTTCCTCCTCTTTGCCCTATCCGCACCTTTTACTTACTTACACACATACACACTTAATGCACTACATCATAAAATATTATAGCGTTCCGGTTGAGCAGTGCCTCGCAGCAGGAGATACCTGGAGGAGGAAATTCCCAGAAAGCCAACGTGTAGGTTGATACATTTTCAAAATGTATATATCTAAAAAACCAAATATAATAGCCAAATGTTTTGCAAATAATACATAATTCAGCTCTTTATCATATGAAAAATTGAAGGTTTCCTGTCTTCACGGTATTTTGTGATTTATAATTTGGACTCGATGACAAGAGACTTTCAAATATATCAGTGTATAAAATTTCATGGAGGGAGATTTTTGTAATTTTGAGACGATAAAATATTTTGTTTTCACTTCTTTTTTATAAATATATGGAGAAAATTTGGAAAGTATTAACAAACACAGTAAAGTACTCTTTTTAAAGTTCACTTGCTATTATAATATTATATAATTTGTGTAGGTTTGCAATGGTTTACTTAGTTTATTTGAAAATTTAAATTGTACTTACAAATAATTGTTAACCTGGTTATTCAAATTATTTATCTTCGTTTATCTTTCATTCTGATATAAATTAAACAATTTTGTAACCCTTAGATACACCAGCATTTATTGCTTCGAGAAATGTATAACTGTTGGAACTGTTTTCAAATGATCTCCCAGGTTAAAAATACTTTTTGAGCGTTGAATTGCTTATTTTCTCATTTAGTTTCTGCACGTGAAGTTTCATCGTAACATTTTATATTTCTTACTTACAGTGTTTATTTTTATAGAACAATACAATGTACGCATATACGGAGGAAATGTATTTGACTAACGAAAGAAAAACAGGTGTACAAAGCATGATTACTCTGACGGAAATATTTCGTACTTCCTTGCTCACAGATAGCTGGAATGGGATAAAGTTAGCATCAATTATTTATTACTATTGGACACTCAGCACTAAAGTGAAATAGTCATTTTAATTATGCGATAAAGGAAGTGCTTTAATCAAGTCAGTCTCCCAGTATAGCAGACTCACTGAAAGGTTTCCCTGCATACCGGAATGGCTTGCCTGCAAACCTTCCTTTAGTTTAATTATGAGACCGACTTGAAATGTGCTCTCATTGCAAAATGCACCTGATGGTTGCACACACTATTATTTGCAACGACGACGGTCCTTTTTGCGGATCATTCTAAGGTAAATAGTACAACTGGCTGGCCAAGTGGCCAAGTTAGAGTTGTGATAAATCACGACATTTACCTAGTTCTAGAATATCATGTTTTTGGATTAACAAAAATACTGCTGGCTTCACAAAACGATGTTCCAATAGGACGCAAATAGTCTTTTTTCCAAGTGTTTCAGAATAAATATTTTGAACTTCAAAAGGGGGTTGAAGATTATAATTGTTTTTCAATAAACATATGATAGGAAATTTGATACACTAACGAAGTTACACAAAAGGCATTTGCATTTGAATGGCAGGCAGCTAATTATACGATTGTCAGTCAATTAGTAATAGCTTCAATTTTTTTCTACTTATATAAAATTAGTTCAGCGAAAAATATGAATTTGGTCTCAAACCTTCTTTTACTTCTACAATCCACTGAAGTTATCACTGATATACACAATTCAAAATATGTGGGAAGATGGAAGATCGACGAAAGTTCCAATATTTGATGAAAAACTGAGTGACCATGCATTCTTATCTAAGAATCTATTTTCTGTTAGTAAACTGATTATTAATTTTCTTTTATGCTCCATATTGCGAGTAATTAAGTGTAAGCGAATAGAATGGACCTCGAAGGGACTAGAAATAATTAAAAAATGCAAAGACAATTTACTGAATACCTTGAGAACATGAGGATACAATCACAGTCAAGACTAACAAATTTTCGATTATTCTACATGCCTTGGGCATTTTTTAAATTTTCATTTTTTGTTGTTTTCTGCGAGATAAAGTTTCAATACTTTTATTCCTTACTTTTGTTTAATATTCATCAATATTCTGATTTTTTGTATTCGTTAAATGCTCATTACTCCATTGTTTGTAATACGGAAAAATATGAAACGCAATTAAAGCATTGTTAGAACATCCTGTTTTTAAAGCAATGATTTTTTATAGTTTATTAAATATAACCTAAATGATTTATAAATTTAACGTTCAAATATCTCTAAACATTGAAAATGTGACTTCCATCGTTATTCCTCCATGTCTTCATATGATTTGTTCCATTTCATCTGAGCAAAACAGCCCAGTATGACTCATTTAGTCTCGCTGCCCCTCCTTCCTCTGCTTCCTCGTTCTCTGCGCTAACCCCCCCCCCCCCGCCTGTGGCCCTGTAGGGTAGGCGAGTCGCGTGCGCCGTTGGATATTAATTTCACCGCAACAGAAAGGGCGCGCTACGCCGCTGATCCCTACTTTCGCTTTTTCATTACTTTGCGCGCTCTGAATTTTTAAACGCATGCGCTGCCCTCCTCCGCGATACCGTGCGCCGTGCGCCGTGCACCAAGCGCCGAGCAGGATCTCGCTCGCTCTGTGTTAGCAGCCTTGCACACTGCTCCCAAACGGAACGAATATCAGTGGCAAATTCATGGATTAAAATTCCTTACTACGAATAAATTTAAATAAATAAATACTTACGAATACTGAAAACGGAAAACTGAAAATGAACCTGTTGCACAGGTGCAAAAAGTGAACCGATAAAGTAATGTTTGTCCAAAGGCATTTGTAAACACGTAAATGAGACACACGTTCACTTTCTGTATGCTACTGGCACTAGTGGTGGTGTCCTACTATTGGCTTGCAGCAGCACAAATGCTACTGAACAAAAGTACATGAAAAGAATTTCCAAAAAGTACGCACGTACTAAGACTTGAATAGTGAAATATTTTTACCAACACAATAGTCACAAATTCTGCAAAACTCTACAAAGTAATGTATATAACTTGTATATAATACTCCACATATTATAGTATAGATATACCCAACAACACTTCAGTACAATACAAAGATTTAAAAAAGTTCCTATTCCATAACGCAGCACGTTAATTGCAAAAACTTGATAGCAGTCGACATCTTCCTTGGAGCCTTGCTGTTTCATGACGTCAGATTCGTCGCAAATAGTGAGTCAAATGAGAATTCCGTCGGTACATGAAGTATAAGAATACGCGTATGGTAAATCACAATCAAATATTTGCATACTTCAGTCTAAATCGAAACAAAACAATTATTTTGGGATTTTTCCTGAGTTCATGATACCTAACAAAGCTATAGAAACATCTCACATTCCCGGAGTCAGCATAATTTTCTTTCAATATCTCTCTACTTTGGAAACTCGTAATTATATATGAAATACTTTTAATATTTTGTTTTTTAAATGTTAATATTTGCTACAATGGGCATTTGCACACCTCCTACTATGAAAGACATTAAAAATAGTGACTACATAAAAGAAATAAAAATCTTATTTGCTGTAGCCGAATACCAAATCTGTGATTTTATTGCTGTTCATCAGGCACTCAGTAACTACAGAGGCACTTACATTTTTCTTTACATTTTTGCTTTCTCGTATACTACGTACATAATATAGAGAAAGTTATGTAATTCTGCCGCAAAACCCAGCGATTTTACGACACAAAAATTCGTATTTTAGTTTGCTGATATGAAAAAGTGGAGACAGTATATCCCTGGAAGTAGAAAATTACTTCTAATACGTTGTGTAGTCGGAAAAATTGGTTTAGATACAGAAAAATTGGTTTAGGGTAAAACGTTTGTGCCTCTACAAATTTCAAAATTTCTTGTCCGTATTTAGTGGTTTGATTATTGTCATGTGCAAGACAATAATTTGTATAGTTTTCGCGATTTTTGAGTGAAATATAAGCAATATTAAAGATATCAAAAACAAAATTTTCTCAAAAAACGACTCCAAAGTTTTTCTTCGATCTATTTGTTCGAATAGTGCTAAATGCAGTGTATAAGATTACGTCAACGCCATTTTGTTGTATTCTTTCAAGGTCATTTTTTGTTTTGTCAAAAAGTAAACAAATATTTTTTTAAACCTCTCTTACACCGTTAATTTTTATATTTGAGATGTTTTCTATACTTTATTATATTTGTAAGCACAATTGCTTTAAATGGTTTTTGAAGAAATTTCTCAAAACTTCAAACGTTTTCTGTAACAAAGAGCTCAATTTTCAGAACGCTCAAACGACATTTTTCAAGAACGGCTCCGCACTTTTCAAACAAAACATGCATATGGGACCGTGTTTAACTTCTCTATAATATTATTAGGGTTTTTATTTAACTATATTCTTAGGGGACCGAAAAAATTAAGAAAAAGAAATCCTTTAGGCGCCGATAGACAGTGGCTGGAAAGAATGTGGAGCAATACCAAAAACCTAGCTTAGACCAAAATATATTAGAAAACTAACTAGTGCGCGAAAGTCTGTGCAATTCTGTAGCTCGACTACATTGCACTATATTTACATTTTTTTCCAGCTTCACTGCTTGCATCGAATTGGGAAAATACGACGCTCTCTCTTTCCGCGTCATTTCGGTCCACTGCGAGCGTCGGAGTGGGATGGGAGGGGGGCGGATTTCCAGAGGGCTCTGCCGGATGAGGGGCTTTTACCTAGAACGCGAGAAGGGGGCGTTGACAGCTTTCCGGCTTCTCCGTGTCCTCGGTTGGGGAGAGGGAGGCTTTCACTCTACTTACCTGCGTAGCCTGACCTTGCCTTTTTGGGGAGCTTGGGTGGCTCATACGTCCTTTTTTACTCTTTTATCGACTATAGTACCGGCAGCGGTGGCTCAGTGCATCAATTCATGTCATTGCATTGCCTGTGACCGGGACGTTTTAGATTCCAGTCCCGACGGCGGCAGGATTTTTGACACTTGCTTTCCAGGTAGGTCTAATTCAGTCAATGTTTGGAGGAGAATTCTAGCGGCCAGCTGCTCTCATCGTAGTTTTCCGTGGTTTCTACGATCAACATCAGGCGAATGCCGGTGCAATACCGTAAAAAACGGGCCACGGACCGCACGCGATCTTGCCTTCCACTTCTTTGTCCCATCCTCTCCCCTTAAACACACACACTTACACTAACATACACTACACTACCACACATGCCGGGAGACCGGTCGGGGACTTAGAACTTGTCCCGGCTGGGGCGGTGCCCCGTTCATGGGAGATACCTGGTTGGGGAAAACCCTGCCAGTCAACAGTAGTTCCTCGCTGGATCTCGCCATCCAATGGGTGAAGACCACCGCCACCTCCCGATGAAAAAACGTGCACTACACTTAGGGGACTAATGACCTCGGTAGTTGACGTGCCCGGAATCACTAACAATCAATCAAGCAATCAATCGACTGTAGAGAAATACCTAAATGCGTTGGCCACGACAGAAGCTCTGAAGACATTGAAACGCAGGGTATGAGTTCCGAAGTGCAGTTGAAGTAAAATCAATGGTTCAAACAAGTGATAAACTGTTCTGTTTGGCAATTCCAGCTGCACTCAGATTAATCTTCTCTTCTAACTGCTCTATTAAGCATGCGCATTGATTTAGTTATGTTGTGGCAGTGCCTGATTCAACGGATTGCGAAACGTATTTCATTGTATTGAAACGAATTAATTATTCAAACATTGATGAATTATTGGTGATCCATTTTGTGATAAACTCTGTACTGATTAAGAATTTATGTTTAGTATGATTGTAACGTGTTTTCAGGAATTCCTGCTGTCATAGTAGTGACGTGGGCAATCACCAAACACTTTGGACAGACATCTGAACCAGAGGCATCGGTGAGTATTAAAGGATAGATTTCAATATAAATGCGCTAGATGGCTAAATATTTTCAAAATAAATGTGATATTGAAATACCAAAGTAAATACATGCACGCAAATAATAGGTACCTCCCTGTGCCCTACAGTTTCAAAAACAGTACACAAAACTTCCTCAAGATTTGCAGTTTTTTGGTACATTTTTAAATTTCTGAATTTTTGTTTAATGTTATTTTATGACAGAACATACACACAAAACATAAGACTTTAAGTATAACAAGTTAACTTGTTTAACAGTATTATTATACTGTTACTTATATCTGAAGATTTCTCTGGTATATCATCGCCATCCATTGTTTGAGTTTATTTTGAATTTTGTCTTCATTGGTCTTAATTCTTTCAAGATGACAAGTAGCTATTTCAGGAAGAGCGCCTGAAGTATCAAAAATTACCCGATCTGGAAATAATATTTTATTTAAAATTATATTATTTATATTAAGCTACTGGGTTATGCTGTCATTTTTAATGACACGGTGAACTCTAATATTAAAATGGTTTCTCCCGTATCTGTTCAATATTTTTGCTAAAATGCTTCAACAGATTTTCAGCTATTATCTCATCAACGCATTTTGCAGTTTTAAAGTACATGCTCCTGTTATTTCATTAATGTGCTTTGAGCATTTCTGTACATTACTTGCTTTGAGATGCTGTAGAAAACTTTTTAAAAGTGAATAAATCAATGTACATAAATTGATTACATTTACGTCTTCGATCAACCTATTATGGAACTATAAGCTTATCGTGAGCAATAATATTTCGCGCAAAACCTTCTATGAAAAGACGATGGCTTTTTAGGCGATACAAAGTTTGAGGAAAGAGATATCGGAAGCACTATGGTTCTACGATTTCAACATTTTCTTTGACAGAATATAATCTACCTCGCCTTCGTTATTTTTTAATTTTTGTACGTGGCAACTAGGACGGGAGGTTACTCTTTTGACAATCCATCGGAATGCCCACTGAAGGTGAGGAAAACGGGCATTGAGTCTTCGACAATTATCCACTTCTAGCCGCCAACCAGTTGATATGTTTGAGATGTAAAAACACTAGTTTTCTTGTTCATTTATTTATATATTTTAGATCGCTTTAAAGCAACAAGGTCATTAGTGACCCCAGAATGTTTACATATTTAAATTTACTAGAACAGATTATACACAGAGTTATAAATGTGAGCCCTACTGATACATTTTGAGTAAAGTTATCACTTCTCACATCCTTCAACTGTTTTAAAATCGTATACAAATCTTTATTCTAATTTAAATGGTATTTTTATTTGCTAGACCTGGAAATTCTACAAGGAGATGTGGAGTTGATATAATATTTTCACACACTGGACACGGTTTAGGATTGGGCTTCGTCATGAGTTAACGGTGACTATGGTTGAAATGTCCAATTATTAATTTTGTAAGGATAACTTGATGGCTTCTGCGGATGTTGAATTTTGAGAAGGCTTCTTCTGTGACTGATTTTCAGAATAGATGAAGTTTTGACGATGTGGATTTCCATTGTGTGTCCCTATGTTTAACTACAAGACCATTAAATCTCTTTGAACATCAGTGTCCCATGGAGATGCTTTTCCAGGGCTAGACGCAATGCAGATTTGGAAGCCGTACCAGCTATCACATTACCATTAATGCCCTTATGGGATGGGAGCCATACCAGTTCCATTTGGATTCCATTTTCACTAAAGATAGAGACACGTTCTAGAATTCTGTGGATCAGTGGATTGTTTGAGTATTTTATATGACTTAAAGTGAGGGAAAAGAGTCCGCAAAGATGACAGTTATATGTCAGCATAGAGAGAACTAATTTCTATAGATTTCAGGATTGTCTAAGTTTCGAAGGAAAATATGGAAAAGTAAACTGATAATCTGTAAAATTCGACGGTGCAGGATGTAGTACAGACAATAAAACAACATGATTCCATCTAGTTTCGATTCATCAGTATAGAATTTTCAGTTGTTATATTTTTAGTGCAAATAAGCTAATAATGGCGGAAGAATTGCTCCGGGAGTAGTTGGGTAAGGTAGATTATGTGCCTCCACGTTGAAATCGATTAAAAACCTTTAGGAAGTGGATCAATAATATTGTCCAATTCTTTAGTGTCCAAGTCACTATTTGGAAGATACAGGGTGCAAATAATTAAGGTAGAATAATGTTCCATTTTAACTGCAATAGTTTGTAGTATAGTATCTAGGGAGGGGGGATTTTATATTTCACAAAAATCGCCACTTCTATACTAGCGATTTGAGGATTTTATCTGTTACAAAAGGATGCAATAAAACCATTAAGTTGGGAATAATGCTTGTTCTTAAAGTGGGTTTTTTGTAACTACTTGAGATTTCATTTCATTTAATCAGAAGTTTTAAATAGGGTGTTCGTGCATTGAAACCATTGCAATGGCATTGAATAAAGTTCATTGTAGGTTATAACTTCAGTATAATTGAATGCAAAATTAGTTACTAGTGTATTGGAGTTTAGTAAGTCATTTCTTGGGGAGTTTCTTTAAAGATATCAATTTGTTTTAATTAAACGTGAACATAGCGTGTGTCCCACTAACTGTAGGCCACACTCATATGTTCGGAACAGTTTACGATTTCGAAATGCAATTTTCACTCTACAATGTGGAATCTTGAGCAAGTCATGTGCTATATAGATTTTGTTCGTAATATTTTTAGTTTTCGAGAAATTTAATTATGTTTGATTTTTTAAATGCTTCTGTATATTTTTCTCACTAGCGATGGATAGATTATAAAAAGAGGATTACAATGATGTATCACTTTTTAATGTTTTGACAGTATTTTGACTATAAAACAATACTTTCTGACACCTGATTTTAAATTAAACCAACAATATTTCATTCAGCAGCCCTTGGAGCTGATCCCGAGTTTACGGTGCCCCTTAGCCTAGGCTTCCTCGATTGCTATGCCTTGACGTGATTCAATTCGCTTCTAATTGGTGCGCAGGAATGTTATCATTTACACCACAAGAATCGTTTATATTATTTTGAGAAACATTTTAAAAGAAATTCTCTTAAAAGTGAGCGTTTCCTTTAAAATAAATTCTCTTATTTAAAATAAATTTATTCGTGTATATGTGGAAAACACCCCAAATGATTTTTATCGATTTACATAAAAAAGTTGGTAATTATGCGTTGGACAGACTCAAGGATGTTTTATGTTATCGCGAGGGCCGAAGGCCCATGCCTCGTCCTCAACTTGGACACACGTAGCGAAGCGTCACAACTCTGAACGCGTGAACAAAACGGATCAAATACTGCATTTCTACCAAAAGAAATTTTCTAAAACTAGTGTTTAATCGTTCCGGGTACATGATGATTCATTGACTATCGTTCACGACAAAAGAATCAGAAATGAACGATACATACAGTAGTATTAAGGAGGCCGTGACAGCGAAGGTCGCGGTGCACCGTAAAACCGGGATCGCCTGGGGGTAAGATGACCTTTGCTTCACGGTCGCCGCCCGGCCCGTAACGGTCTCGGTGACCCGAAAGCCATCATCCCCAAAGGCGAGAGTTGCAAGGGCTGCTGCAGGAAATATTCCCCGTTTAATTTAAACCACATGTCAGAAAGTCTACTTTTATACTCAAATTTCTATTAGAATACTAGCATGTAACACACAATTGGATTTTTCTTTTTATGATCTATCCATTGCTGGTGAGAAAAATATATAATTCCATTTAAAAAACGAAAGTCGATTTCATTTCTCAAAAACTAAAAATATTTCAAGCAATATCTCTACGGCTTATTACGTGACCCATGATTTAATACTGCTAAGAGTAAACTGAATTTCAGTATCGTGAACCGTTTAGAAGTTATGGGGGGTCCCTAGTTGGTGGGACACCGTGCACATTCTTAACACTTAAAGGGAGTGTAGTAGTATTCTTAACATTCTGACTAGGTCAGGCTGGTCGGTAGTAAATGTTTTCTCGATATCAGCTACGTTATTAAACTTTGAGTTTTGTCCTGTAAATTGATGAATTAATTGAAAGAGATAAGGTATGTATTGTCGTGTGATTCTTTCCATCTAGCCGTCGATTGTAGATCGTCATTATTGTCAGATTTTATGGTAATTTTCTTAGATTGACTGCTAGAAGCGGATATGTTCGTTTTACTAATTTTTGACAGTTCCTGGCGAACTATTCATTTTGTTTGCAGTGAAAATACATTATAATATCTGAGGTTATGTATATTCAATGTAGCACCTCTTCTACGGTAACTAGAAAGGATTCAAGTAGCTTTTTTCGTCGCGATGCGATGAAGGTCTGTTGACGAAAACTTATAATATGGCCATCAAAAAAGGCACTGAGACCATTGTTTTGATAACTAAACTCGATAATTTATTTTGTAATACTTTATGGGGATACTAGGGCACACTCGACAAAATTATTGTCTTGTTTCGGGATATTAATGGCCTAATGGGGAACCCTAATCTGACCCTGTGATTGACATATATTCAGTAAGTAGTTTATCTGGTATCTCTTTACTTGTAAGATGGATGCACAGTCCTTTATTTGATATTTTGGACGCAAATTTGATTTGTGATGAATCTTATTATTTTAGCCAATGCTTGAATGAAATTAATAATTGGAACAGAATTTGCTGAATCGATAACTGTAATAGTATACAAGATGTATATACTGCTATAAAAGTATGCGGTTGATCCTGAGTTTATGGTGCACCTCGGCCTTCGCTGTCACTGCCTCCTTAATTTAACTGTATGTATCGTTCACTTCTGATTTTTGTGACGTGAACGATAGCCAATTCATACAAGAACACTTAAACACTTGTTTTAGAAGATTTCTTTCGATATAAATGCAGTATGTGATCCGTTTTGTTCACGCGTGCAGAGTTGTGACGCTTAGCTACGCGTGTTCAAGTTGAGGACGAGACTCGGGCCTTTGGCCCTCGCGATAACTTAAAACATCCTTGAGTCTGTACAACGCATAATTACCAACGCATTTTATGCGAATAATCTTTAAAAATCATTTGGGGTGTATATGTTCTTTATGTTCTCCACATATATGCGAATACATTTATTTTAAATAAGAGAGTTTATTTTAAACGGAACCCTCACGTTTAAGAGAATTTCTTTTAAAATGTTTCTCAAAATAATATAAACGATTCCTTTGTGGTGAACAATTACATTACTGCGCACCGATTGGAAGAGAATCGGATCACATCAATCGAGGAAGCCTTAGCTAAGGTGCACCGTAAACCCGGAATCAGCCTATACTACTTTATATATTCGTAGTTAGGCAACCAATTACCTTGAGATCCATGCGCGTAGCTCATTCTAGTTGCGGACTTGTAGAACTGGTAGATGATTGATCTCCTGGTGTTTGATCCTTAGTGGTTCTTCTGTGATGTTGCACATCGATTATAGTAGTTTCAACACGAATACACACACACAAACAAAGAAGAGAGCTCTCTTACACACTGTTTAACTTTAACTTCACTGTATTAAATTCGGCACAACTCGCTGATCTCGTTGTTCCAGTAGGAGACGTACAAACCGGTCGGTGTCGCGACGAGAACTGCACACCAGGTTTGCCAGGTGGTTTTAATAATTTCCCACTAGAGAGCGCTGCAAAAGCCACCAAAACGTAAAAAAGAACACCAAATTAAAAAATGTTTACTTCATGTTTAAAATACATAAGGAGCTGTAAAAATTAAAGAAGTATGAAAAATATTATTGATTATATATGATGGTATTTATATTTTACCGTAAACATCCATATTTGTAATGCATAAAAATGTGTATAACAACTATTTATATTATAAAGTGAATAAATGAACATTTTATTTGAAGAAGTTATGCACCGAGTTTAGAAACGTAAGAGGTATGTTGGTCCCACACATATAATGACTGAGAAAGTGATAATGATAACTCTCTGTAAAACTTTGCTTCATCCAAAATCGTTGTTTTCATTGCTTGTTTATTGCTGTGATTCGTTCCTTTTCATCAAATGTGTTGCATTCTACCAATATTTGGTTGTGACAAATAACCGCTCAATTTTAAACGAAGGAATCCAATCAAATAATACTATACACCTGTAGATGTTTTCACTACGCTTTTTTATATTTGAATAAATTTACCTGCAATAATCACAGGGAACTATTTGTTTATGTGTGATATTGTGATAAAAATTGATATTTTTATAAAAATCAACATCTAAAATTCTCGAGAATACCCCCAAACAAAACCTTCCAAATAAATTTGCCTCCTAAATATCCACTAAAGACCAAACAAATGTAAATTTAGGTGGAAAACTCGTAACCTGCCAACACTGCGTACACGAGTTTGTTCTATCACTTTGAAGAAATTTTTCAATGAAAGAAGCAATTTATTAAGGATTGTTAGATAAGAATGAATGTTTGAGTTTGTTCTATCACTTTGAAGAAATTTTCCAAGGAAAGAAGCAATTTATTAAGGATTGTTAGATAAGAATGAATGCATAAAAAGCTTTTTTCAAAAATGGGTGTTTAGACAATTTAAGCTCAAGTAAATTAATAGTGTCTTTGGCTCTGTTATTCTGTAGGTTGACCCAAGAGAAGAAGGACTTCTTATGAGCCATTGTCCTTTAATGGCACCCGATCACTTCGACTGGATACACGAGGCTCCGGTAATAACGGTACTCGCCATGAACCTCGTCTTCCTAGTTTCCATCATGTGGGTTAGTGTTTTTGTGCCTTTAATGAAAATCTTGAAATGCACTGGATTTAAAAGTGTTAACAATCGTAGTGAGCAGAGTCACTAATGATGTTATTACAGAATCAGTTCATTATTGATTTCGCATTTTACTAACATTAAAGTCTCTAGCTTTCAGTTTAGATAAAAACGAAGATGAAAAAGAGAGGTAAAGAAATAAGTTAATACGTGAGATGTTTCTACTTAATTGAAAATGTAAGAGTTGATTATTCATTATAACGGCTCTAAAATTACATATTTTCAGGAATTAGAAAAAAATAGTAACACCGGTTTTTGAACAATTTAAGAGTACAGCCTGAAAGTGTAAAGTAATCATTGTATATTTCACACTATTATATTGTGCAATTAACAACAACTACTACTATATGAGGCGCTCCGAACAAAATCCAGATAAATGACAATTTCAAGAAAGGGAAAGAAGTAATTTGAAAAGTTAATAATAAATTAGGAGCGTTTCCCTTGACAAAGACGTTTAGGGTACTTATTGAAATATGTCTACAGAGTACTATTAGAGAAATATATATACTTAAAAAGTCAAAAAGCTGAGATAATAATTATTTTCAATAACACCTATTTTCAATCTTTTAAAATTTCTGAGCAAAAATCAGGTAAGTGCAGTCATGCTAGATTCATTGAAAATAAAAGGGCTTTAAATTCAAAATATTTTATTGTATAACGTAAGAACTTTTTACGTACAACATAAATGTAGTCTATGTATATCACTAAAATAAAGCCAGAACGAAGTAACTTAACTGAATTTCTAACATATTATTCACCGTCATCACTTGAAAGAATTTTTTTTCAACAACATATTCTTCATTGACTAGTGTTAGTCAAGTGGTGCTCTCTTTTTGATTCGTGCAGGAGCTTAGATGAGAAATATCAAAAATTGCTTGCTGAAGTGGTGAAATATGGAATTTTAAGTTCCCGCAGGTTTTATACATTTTGCTTTTGATTTTCATTCCTCCTGGCTGCAATTTTTCAAGGTTTAGTGGAGAAGGTCTCTTACCTTGAAGTTTTAAAAAGTTAACCTTTCTAAAAGGTATATCCTAATTAAGTATCTTTTTAAAAAGACATGATATGTGGAT
The DNA here is from genome assembly GCA_011170035.1 of Teleogryllus occipitalis. Classification (NCBI taxonomy): domain Eukaryota; kingdom Metazoa; phylum Arthropoda; class Insecta; order Orthoptera; family Gryllidae; genus Teleogryllus; species Teleogryllus occipitalis. Next base: position 20,700 of record BLKR01003887.1, read on the forward strand.
TCCTTCTTTCAATGCGTATCCACCTATCTTTTGCCAAGATGTGAAGTTCCGTTATGCATCTTTTCCAATTTCAGATTTAATTGATTTTGCAGCCAAGAATTTTACTGATACAAAATCATGAGTAGGCATTTTATGAATAGTGAATTTTCTTAAAGTCCATCTAATCACATCCATCCCTTGACCTAGACCTACATATTTTGGATAATTTTTCTATGATTTTCGATTAAATCAAAATCATGGTCAAACACCATGAATGTGGGTCCTAACTTTGGAAATTTATTATCTATAGTTTCAAAACATCAATTGTTGGCCACTACCATTCAAAATTTAACTATGTTTTTGTTTCAGTTTTGACCTCCACAACAATCACCGTATGCAATAGCATGACTTGATGACTTGCTAAGACTTTCACAGTATGTTTTTAAACAAGAGCCAACCTCATTCCTGATTTTCCCCAAAGAAACATTATGCCACTGTCGATAATTATCTAGTGAACTTACCTGACTTTTGCTCTGAACGGTGCCGTCAACGTTCTCATAGTACAAATTTTGGCCGCAGAGATGGCATCAAAAAGCAATGCGAATAATAATGATGATTTTCTCAAGAGAGATCAATATTCACATACATGGAATGGTCATTAACTTGAATTTCTAAAAAAAGTCTCTAACCTGGTTTTCGTTGTGAGCGCCTCATATTATTACCGTAAAATATTTTTAGTTTGGATATAATTGCTGTTTGTTCGTAATAAAGCACACTTTGCAATTTAACGATTCAGGTATTTCAAGTGTATGTCATAATTAAATTTTTATTAACATTTCTAATATGTACTTATTTTAGAAAAAATAAATGATATGAATAAATAAAATTAGAAAATTAGAAACAATCTTGTGTCACAATCGTTCAGTAATTCAGAGTCCAGGCAGTGGGAAGTTACTATTGTCTTAGGTCCTGATCACGAAACTTCGATCAGCAAACACCGCGGAAACAAAGCAGTACCGTAAGGCGACGAAAGCGCTGCTGGTGCTGTTCCCGCTGCTGGGCATCACCTACATCCTCATGATGCAGGGCCCCATGGAGGGCGTGGCCGGAGACGTCTTCCGCAACACGCGTGCGCTGCTCGTCGGCCTGCAGGTGAGGCCACGCCCACTAGCACGCTTTGCGTAGTGCACAGATTTCCTATGAGGATGGAATAGTTCAATAATGTTCCCAACACGTCCAGTGGTTGTGTGAGTATTTTTGTGTCGCCAACGTCTTATACAACACGTTTGCACTGCTCGTCGGCCTGCAGGTGAGGCCACGCCCACTAGCACGCTCTGCAGGGTGGAATATTTCAATGATGTTCCCAACACGTCCAGTGGTTGTGTGAGTATTTTTGTGTCGCCGACGTCTTATGCAACACGCGTGCGCTGCTCGTCGGCCAGCAGGTGAGGCCACGCCCACCAGCACGCTCTGCGTGGTGCACAGGTTCTCTAAGAGGATGGGATATTTCAATGGTGTTTCCAACGCGTCCAGTGGATGTGTGAGTATTTGTGTGTGGTCAACGTCTTGTGCAACACGCGTGCGCTGCTCGTCGGCCTGCAGGTGAGGCCACGCCCACTAGCACGCTCTGCAGGGTAGAATATTTCAATGATGATCCCAACACGTCCAGTGGTTTGTGAATTTGTGTGTGGCCAACGTCTTTTGCAACACGTGTGCACTGCTCGTCAGCCTGCACATGAAGGCATACCCTCTAGATAATCTGCAGGGTTCACAGGCTCTCTAAGAGGATGGAATATGTCAATGATCTTCCCAACACGTCCAATGGTTTCTGTATTTGTTTGAAGCCGACGTCTTGTGAAACATGCGTGCGCTGCTCGTCAGCTTGCAGGTAAGGGCCTGACCACTAGCACTTTCTGCAGGGTTATACGTCCAATGGTTTATGTGTTTGTGTGTGGCGGGCGTCTTACGCAACACGCGTGCACTGCTCGTTGACCTGCAGGTGAGGGCACGCATACTAGCACGCTCTGCAGGATGCAGTTTCCCTAGGAGGATGGAATATATCAAACATCTTCCCAACTCCTCTAATGGTTTGTGCGAGTACTTGTGTGTGGCGTCTTACGCAATACCTGTGCGCTGCTCGTCGGCCTACAGGTAAGGGCACGCCCACTAGACGCTCTGCCAGGTCCAGAGGTTTTCTAGGTGAATGGAATATTTTTTCGATGATCTTCCCGACGGGTCAATTTATAGGTTGTTAGCGTGAGATAGTATGTATATGAGAGAGGATTTCTTTATGTTCAGGGGTTCACGGCGGCGATGTTTCATTGATTCCTGCACATGAAGGTGCATGACATCTTGCGGCAATTCGTGAATCGCTAGCGGGAGATATTGTGTGTTATGGGATTGTGTTGTGTGTAGGGTTTCACAGCGGCGCTGTTGCATTGATTCCTAGACACAGAGGTGCATACACCCTGCGGCATCGCATGAGTTGCTGGCGGAATATATTATGTGTGTGAGAGGGTTGAATTGTGTGCAGGGTTTCACGGTGGCGCTGTTCTATTAATTCCTAGTCGTGGAGGTGTACACACCCTGCGACATCGTATGAGTTGCTGGCGGAATATATTGTGTGTGTGAGAGGGTTGAATTGTGTGCAGGGGTTCACGGTGGCGCTGTTCCATTGATTCCTAGTCGTGGAGGTGTACAAACTCTGCGGCATCGCATGAATTGCTGGCGGAATATATATTGTGTGTGTGAGAGGATTCTGTTGTGCGCAGGGGTTCACGGTGGCGCTGATCCATTGATTCCTAGTAGTGGAGGTGTACAAACTCTGCGGCATCGCATGAATTGCTGGCGGAATATATATTGTGTGTGAGAGACGATTCTGTTGTGTGCAGGGGTTCACAGTGGCGCTGTTCTACTGCTTCGTGAACACGGAGGTCCAGAACACCTTACGGCATCGCATGAGTCGTTGGCGAGAGGCGCGGGCTGTCGGCGGCGGGAGGCGCTACACTCTGAGTGGCCACAGTAAGGACTGGAGTCCTCGATCCCGCACTGAGAGCATCCGGTAAGCGCCATTACTAACCGCGCCGCGTTAGGCAGCTCACTTTCAAGCGATAGTTCTCGCTTCCATCTGTTTCTTCGAGAATCTAATTCTGGTCCAAGCCGAGACATTCGTCAGAGCAAAGTTTTACTGTTTACGCGCGTCATTACTGGAAAGACTTCGAAATTTCACGTCTGCACTGATGGGATGTTAAGTTTGCCTTTCACGTATGCTGACAATACAAGCTGTTTCACCATGAGTACAATTATATCATGATGAGACTATGAGTATTGTATATTTATAATCAGGTTTATTTACGGGTGTAATATTCATAACTAATAATTATTTGCCTTTGTATAATTTTAGTCAACGAGGAAAAAATATTATAATTGACCTGAAATTATTTCTTTTGAGGAAATAAAATAGAGTACTTCCCTTTAAGCGTTCTCCCAAATTTGTGATTTGTTAATAATTTTCTGTTCTATTTCACTACACATTAAGTATTGCTCGGGATAGCGTTGTGTATAAAATATCTTTAGTCTGATATGTACTGTAGTGTTAAATATTGCAATTTTGCTGTTTTTGTACCTTTATTCTTATTCCACAAAATGCATTCCAATAAATTTTTGTATTCCGTTATTTTTTATCCTCTGATTTTATGATGCGCCAAAACTTTTCATATATGTGAATGGTAATAATATTCTTCTAGTAATAATATTAAAAAAAGATCGCTCTTATAGGAACAAAAATAGTACATATAATTATAATTAAGTATTAAGAAATGTAAAAAACATGAATTAAAGAAATATTCGAGCGTCGTTATTAAGACCAGGGCTGCTCAAATGTAAGAATTCGGGCTAGATTGCCCGCGTATGCACGCTGTAATTGCCCGTGAGGCACTTTTCGTTCATTGAACGAGAGTTTTAGTAATATATCCTTGGCAAATGCTCAAATATTTCTTTAAATTCTTTGTGATATATCGTTGTTCTGTCCCTTTTGAGTGTTGTTTCTGTGCATGAATGTATTTATCTACATGTGCTTGATATTTTGCAACCTGTAACCTATTCTTCTGAAACTTATTTAGTATATGGAATGATGTACTTTATTTTTTAACTTTATATTATGCTTGTTGTTTTACAAGTTTCTGAGATGCTTCGCTTATACGTGCATGCCATACTGCTATCTCGTTTTATTTATAACTTAAGGGTTTTATTTTGCTTCCTACCTCCGGGTTTCTTAAAGAAAACTATAAACCAAAGTAGAGGTGAGATTTAACTCAAATCTTTCTTTCAAGGAAACTAGGATTAGTTCAGCCCAAGATTGAAATAGTATTTAGGTTACCATTTTTAATTTCACTAAAGCTGAATTTTTCGGTTTTTTGAATTTCTGAACATGAACATCGCAACAGAAGCGTTTGTCAGAAACAGAAATAAGCATTAGAAAATCTCACGAAAGTTATCTTTCGGAAAGATCTTAAACACGTGACTGAAGAGGTAAGACCGGTTAACAAAGCACCAAATAACTTTCTTGTCGATAAATTGATGTATCATTTTAAACATAAGCATTCCGTTGTCAGAGAATGTATACGGCTTCACTAAAAAGAACACAATCCCCGCTGTCTCGCAACGGGAGTTGGAATCTAGGGGGCCAAGAAGAGTAGCACTGGACTTCGAGTTGTGCGGTGTTTTACGAATTTCCAAACATAAACATCACACACACACAAACGTTTGGAAGAAACAGAAACATCCACTAGAAAAAAACTCACAAAAGATATCTTTCGGAAAGATCTTAAATACACGACTCACGTGCTAAGCTCGGTTAACAAAGCACCAAATAACTTTTATTGTCGAATAACTGTCGTAGCATTTTAAAACATAAGCATTCCATTGACACAGAATTTATACGGCATCACAGAAAGGAACACAGTCCCCGCTGTCTCAGAACGGCAGTTGGAATCCAGGGGGCCGAGACGAGAGCACTGGGCTTAGCGCGACTGCGAGTTGTGCGGAGTGGGGGCGAGCGAGAGGGTCGGGGATGACACAGCCTCGCGGTATTGGTTGCGTGAACTACGGCGCCCTTATCGCCTCCTTCAAGCCCCTCCCCGGGCGCTCTTTCCTGCTCTCGCTCGGTCGCACCTCGATGCAGTGAGTTACGCGCGCATCGCCACCCGCCGGCTCTCGAGCTTTGCCCCTGGGGCGATTTGGCGACTCGCCAGATAACACGAGCGGGTGGAGGGGGCGGTGAGGTCGGGGCGGGACGGGGTTGGAGGAGCGGGGTTGGCGGAGTGGCGTTGCTGGGGCGGAGTTGGAGGGGCGGTATTGGGGGGTTGGGTTGGAGGGTTGGGTTGGAGGGGTTGGAGTTGGAGGGGTTGGGTTGGAGGGTTGGGTTGGAGGGAGGTTGGGTTGGAAGGGGTTGGGTGGAGGATTGGGTTGGAGGGGTTGGGTTGGAGGGTTGGGTTGGAGGGGGGTTGGGTTGGAGGGGTTGGGTTGGAGGGGTTGAGTTGGAGGATTGGGTTGGAGGAGGTTGGGTTGGAGGGGTTGGGTTGGAGGGTTGGGTTGGAGGTTGGGTTGGAGGGTTGGGTTGGAGGGTTGGGTTGGAGGGGTTGGGTTGGAGGGGTTGGGTTGGAGGGATTGGGTTGGAGGGTTGGGTTGGAGGGTTGGGTTGGAGGGGTTGGGTTGGAGGGGTTGGAGTTTGAGGGTTGGGTTGGAGGGATTGGGTTGGAGGGTTGGGTTGGAGGGGTTGGGTTGGAGGTTGGGTTGGAGGGGTTGGGTTGGAGAAGTTGGAGTTGGGGGGTTGAGTTGGAGGTTGGGTTGGAGGGGTTGGGTTGGAGGGAGTTGGGTTGGAGGATTGGGTTGGAGGGTTGGGTTGGAGGCGAGGTCGGAGGGGCAGGGTTTGCGGAGGAGTGTTGGAGGCGATGTCGGAGGGTGGTGTTAAGAGGGGGCGGTGTTAGAGGGGGTGGGCTTGGAGGGGCGGTGTTGGAGGGTTGGGGTTGGAGGGAGGGGTTGGAGGGTTGGGTTGAGAGGTTTGGTTGAATGGAGGGGGTGGGTTGGAGGGGGTGGGTTGGAGGGGTTGGGTTGGAGGGGCGATGTTGGAGGACGGTGTTGGAGGGGTGGGGTAGTCCGTGGGCGGGGCGGAACGGGGTCGGCGGGGCAGGGTGAGGTCGGCGGGTCGGGTCAGGGCGCGGTCGGCCCGGCGGGGCGGGGTTGCTGGGGCGGGCTGCGGTTGACAGAGTGGGGTTGGTTGGGCGAGGTTGGCGGAGCGGGGTTAGCGGGGCAGGAATTGTGGGGCGGGTGTGGGGAAGTGGGGTTGGCGGGGCGGGGTTGGACAGGTGGCGTTGGAGGGACGATGACGGAGGGGCGCGGTTGGAAGTGTAGGGTTGGCGGGGCGGGGCGGAACGGGGTCGGTGGGGTGAGGTAGTCCGGAGGCGGGGCAGGGCGGGGTCGGCGGGTCAGTGCAGGTCGGGTCGACCGGGCGAGGTGGGTTGGGCGGGGCGGGGTTGGTGGGGAGAGGGGAGATGCGTTGGCGGGGCCAGTGAGGTGTAACGCTAAAATATTCGCTGCTCACGCGAGTTGTTTCGAGGTGAAGAAGCTCTAGAATCCTGGGTGGGGGAAGAGGCCGGGAGGGCGAAGAACGCTTTTTGGGGCATCAGAAATCAATTTAGAGGTGCGCCTTTTGTCACTTGCGGAGCTGTCGGGCAGACAGTCGCTCTTGTTATGTCGAATTCAGTTGAAATTATGCGAGAAGAAATAAAGACCTCGGGGCCCAAACATGTTATACCACTACGCGTACGTTTTTAGAAAAAGGAAAGTAAAGGTTTAGACATTGCATTCTACACATTGGGATAAAGAACATTAATTTATGAACTACACTGCCATCTTGCGGTGAATCTTTAAAATAAAAACCGAAAATATAGATAAATCTATGAGGCTATGAGGCACCTATGGGAAATACACTAATATATCTATTTCATCATGAATGTGGCATAGCATGTCATTGTTCCTAGGTATTCAAACAAAATTTTAGGATGCTGAAGATTGAGGCCCGACCTATTAATTAGGGGAAGTACTACAGGATAGGATCAGTGTGGTCACTTTTTTCCAGAGTGGTTTTGATAAATTAACCCCTTTGCCACTTATTTCTCCTTTTCCATCACTCAATCTAGAAAAAAAGTTTGTAACTTCTGAAGTTGGCATGATGTCAATCTTCTCTAAATAAATTATACACGTGATGAATCCATTGCATTTGATCCAAGTTATCAATTAATATGTTAATCACTTCAGTCATTATTCATTATTTTTCTATATCATGTACCGTTAGGGATATCCACGCTCCAGTTCGGCATTCACTGTTCAAGCCGGAATTCATCTACAAAACTATATGTAGGTTCAAAACGGTAGTTGCGCTGCCCATGAAGGTGTTTGGAGACCAAAACAATTCAAAACAAGAATGCTCGTTGGTGAAGTTTTAAAAAACCTCTGAAGATCTTGGATTAATAAACAAGAATTTTTCAAAGAGGAAGACTTCAAATAATTACAGGACGACGCTGGTGCTGTGAAGCGGATACAAATGCTGCTCTTAGCAGGACCATGTCCCATCAGACAAGAGGGCAGGGGGAGCCTTGGCTTGGATGGGCAAGGAGCTTGCCCTCGCCTCTTGAAAATCCCTAGTATCGCCTACTTGGGGTCGTGGTCCTCGGAGAGCAAGTCGGAAAATTCGAACGCCCGGTTGATGTTGTAGATCTCGATCGTAGACGACTTCCCTGTCCAAAGTAAAATGAGCCGGGCTGACGTAGCCGGGTAGTTTTAAAACACTCGTACTTACTGATGGTGTACTTACTGATGGTTTAAAACCCTCGTACACACTTACTGATGGCGTACTTACTGATGGTTTAAAACACTCGTACACACTTACTGATGGCGTACTTACTGATGGTTTAAAACACTCGTACACACTTACTGATGGCGTACTTACTGATGGTTTAAAACACTCGTACACACTTACTGATGGCGTACTTACTGATGGTTTAAAACACTCGTACACACTTACTGATGGCGTACTTACTGATGGCTTAAAACACTCGTACACACTTACTGATGGCGTACTTACTGATGGTTTAAAACACTCGTACACACTTACTGATGGCGTACTTACTGATGGTTTAGAACACGCGTACACACTTACTGATGGCGTACTTACTGATGGCTTAAAACACTCGTACACACTTACTGATGGCGTACTTACTGATGGTTTAAAACACTCGTATGAAAACTTACTGATGGCGTCGGTGCTTTGAATCTGTCACTTCTGACGTTTCTAACTTCAGACGGTTCGACGGTCGCCCTTGACTAGGGGGCGGCTTGCCAGACAGCAAGGAGCAGTCCTCTCTACGCTGCTAGCAAAGTACAAAGGAAAAACGTCGCGCTTGGCGCTCTCCATTTGGGAGACTGCAGTGGTGGTGCATTCGATTCAATCGCTTGAAGTGGCACAACACTTTTTGTAGGTTTACGAGAAAATAATTCTGTCATTTGAAGTTCCTCTTCTAGCTCGCTACCCTCAAGAGACTACTTCCACGGGTGGACGTGGGGAATAAAAGAAGACAGAGCACATTGGGGCAAGATCCAGAAAAGCTGGCCAAATGGCGGAAAATGGTTTTATTTCGGGAGTTTTAAGTAAGCAGTTAGACTGGTTCCCATAGAGTCTGATTCCACAGTTAGAAAAGATCCGAGACATCACAGTGTCGCTCTGCATCATTGGAAACGTGGCCGTCGAGCGTGCAGCTGTTACATGACACAAAGATCGTAAATCAGCAATTATTTTGAACACGTGTAAAAGTTTTCGGTTTGAAGCAATTTTCATCATTCAAAATGGACGAAAATTGTGATGGTGAATACAATATTTACACGAATTATAGATATTTAAAAAACATATTGAAATTACTTACTTAATAATTAATATTCAAACAAAGTAATAAAATTAATTTGTTGTTGCTTTTTCTTTTCTTAAATTGGAAAACAGTTATATGTTCCACAGAGTTCCACAACGAAACTTGTAAATGTTTGAATTGACTATTCTGAAAAAATAAATGAAAGCCCTTTGTCAGTGTTTCTATACTTAATATAAAAAATGTTAAATTGAGTTTTGAACAAATCTTTCCGATAAATACATTATTTTCAATTGATGGAAGGGATTAACTGTGACAATGTGGAAATAGAAAATAGAATGTTGACTCTTTTGGAGATACAAATCCTCGAGTGAATCAGCTAGTCACTCTATGTTAATTGTATGTGTTTAGGTAAACGATTAAAACACAACTAATGGCCTCGAGAAACAAAAATGCTGCTGAACAAACCACAATTATAGTTTTTCATAAACTAATATCCCCACAGATTAGAAACAACCAATAAAATACTCTGATATAAAAATATAATAAATTAAATATTTTAACAAAATCGGCCTTTACGAAAACAAATAACATAGTATAGCAAACAATACATGCAGATCTTTACATATAAAGAATATAAAAAAAGATTGCTATTCCATAATGCAACTCGTGAATAATAAATATTTAATGAGTGGACACTTCTTTGGAGCCATGCTGTCGAATGAATTTAGCTGTGATAAATAGTGAAGCATTGAGTATGAAAATTTTATCGGTATTGCATTACGATAATAGAAGGAATAACACAAAACAATATTTGCAATTTTTCAGTCAACATCGAAACTATTTTATTGTATTTTCATTTGTTCCGCGTTGCAGCGTATGTAACAAAACTATAGACACTTGTATATGGGCGAAGGCTGCAGTTTTCTTTCAATTGGTAACACAATTGGTTAAAAATGAATTAAGTTATCGCACTTTTCTAGAAAGAATATTATATTATGTAATGTTATGAGAGCAATAATCCTGATTTTAAAAAAATACTTTCAGTGTGTCTAAGAAAGCTTGCGAAATGTAATGAAATCAATGCCGTCTCAAATCTTCTTATAGTAGTGCAATCTCCATATCGACGCTTAAAAAGCCAACTCATCTCCATTTTGCCAAAAATGAGCTTATTATGTGAAACTGATATTTCTTCGCAAACAAGTATAAATATTTTTTGTTAGACTATTTTTACATGGACAAATGTAAATTCAAAATAATGTAAACATGTATTTGAGTTGAAGAATAAATATGTTTTTGTATCTCCCACTAAATCCGCAGAGAAGACACGATATAGTACCTCAAGAGCGTCGTTATATTTTGAAGCTTCTAACTCACATGAAAATCAAACCTCCATCGCTCGACAGAAAGGGAGTAAGAGAATCGACATTAAAGGCCATCAGTTTCACGTCAGAGAAAGATCTGGAGGGCTCCATACGATAGCGCGTGAGCGTATCTCTCTTGTAACGATGAAAGAACTTTGTGTCAAAACATTTGCAATGGTCGCTCTTTGCTTCGCAAAATTTATTCCCGTGATTGGCCCGTATGACTTGTAGCTTCTTTTCTTTGAAGATTGGTTAAAAATAACGTGATGTTTGCACTCCATTTACTTTTTTTTAACTGTTATCAACTTGTGATTACACCATCGCAGATATCTTTTATCTTTCACAGATCATGGATATTGACATGTAAAGAAATTTTAATTAAATAGGTTAAACACATGAAGTAAATAAAAAATCTACAAATTAAATTCATCTGAAAAAATAAATACTTTATGGAACAAAAAATATCCCTCGTTACTACTCGTATATTTACGGATGGAACTGTAACGTGTTTGAAAGGTCATGTATTGTTTAATTACATTTAAGGAACAAACTAGTGGTGCTAAATCTGCACATACTTTCTCGTCTCTATTTTTACGCAAATTTACGCTAAAAGTACTCAATTTTCGAAAAATCGTACATGACCTTATTTCTATCTTTAAGGAACAGATTTCATTTAGGGAAAAATATTTTTTTTAATATTTTACTTGTAGTAAGATGCCGAAAAAAATTGAATTTTTGGAATTTCCGAAAAATTAAAGTTTTTAACAAACATGAGACCTCCATGACTCTCTTAAATGTCTTTCGTACTATCCAACAACAAAATTTAATCCAAACCGATGGAGCTGTTTTTTGAAAATTCTGGAAATGTCCAGGGGCTTCAGGTAAAGTACCCCCAAAAATTGCAATATCAATTTAAAATTCAAGAAGCCAGAACATCAGGCACACCGATTGAGGAATATCAATTTTGGAGGAAATCGGGTGAACGGTGTAGCCCCTAGCACTGTTCACGGACGGACGAATGGGCGGACAGACTGCCATTTTTCGGTATGAAGGACGCACAAAACGAAATCTGGCTACACCACGTGTTAGAGGATGTTTTCTAATTTTAGCAATAGGATTTATCCACATTTTAGTTACCAGGGCGCTGTAATAAGATTCTTTCTGCCAAAAATTCACCGTTTATCGCGCATAATTATATATCTTCTACTCCGTTGAAAGAAAGTAAACATGAGAGGTTCGGTTCTAAATAATGCCTCGGACACTTTGGACGAACTTATATCGGCCTTTATGATCACGTTCATAAAGGTTAATTTCGACCTAAACACCTAATGCAAGAATAATCTGTGACGAATAACGAACAATTTTCAATAATTGTATTTCTGTTTATTTAATTATCCAGCTGATTCGCGATGATGCCCAAGAATTTATTTACCACCCTCCCGCTCAGCCTTTCTCTTCCCCTCAGTCTGCCATTTCTTAGTCACCCAACTTCGCCCCCCTCCCACCGCCTTCCGTTTGTCTCGTCCCGTCCCTCCTCGTCTGGCAGCAAGGCCACTGTGCACATTATCTTGGTTTTGTATCAAACTCAATAGCAAGAGTAGTTTTTTCTTGGAGGGGGGAGGAATCAGTTTTAGGTACTTCCAAACGTGTAATTCCGTCAGTGTAGATTTACACAATAAAGTAGATTTACATTCCTTCTTCTAAACTGCATTTACATGAGAAAGAAAATAAACATTATTCACAATTTAGGTAGTTAAAAACTATCCAAAGTTAGGAAGTGTTAAGGAGAAATGCAACGTAGTTATGTCAAATCCACAACAGCATATTGTCGCTTATAATGTAGATTTAACAAGGGAGAAATGTTTGGCAATTTGGCTATTTTTATATGTATAATTGTAAAAGAGGCATACGTTTCTCTGCAGTTTTTTTTAAAATTGTGATTTAATTTATGCAATATCCCAACAAGTGATTATTTTCATCTCTAATCCCACTTTTGATAATTTTATTCTGGGAACAGTGTCTATCTCTAAAGTCATCACAATACTCTTTTAATTCCATATATTACTTCCATTGTGTTTTATGTACCAATATTTTGATATCATAATTGTCACCTACTGCTGACCTAAAGCGTTGCCAAGTACACAAATGAAAATTGAAAATGAATATTTCCACACTGATCGTTGTCCGATCGTAAATGTTTACAAAACGGCCCAAAATATTTGTTCTGCGGCTTTCCATTTCACGGAATTGACAGCTAATCCGCTAATAACACATCGCGTGGGACGACTGTTAAACACAGTCCGATCGCGCACATGCGACTCATGAGTAGGCTCATCACAGCGCCATCCAGCTCATTGTGAGCTGCGGAGGGTGGGGTAAACTTTTTATTTTATGCTTATGTATCCTAAAGGATACATCCCAATCGGGAGCGGTAGCTCAGTGCATGAACTGATGTCACTACACCGCCTCTGACCGGGAGGTCCTAGGTTCGAGTCCTGACGGCGTCTTTTTGACACTAGCTTTTCAACTAGGTCGAATTCACTCGTCGTCTGGAGGGGAATTCTAGCGGCCGGCTGCTCTGATCGGCAGTTTCCCGCGGTTTCTCCGATCAACACCAGGCGAATGCCGGGTCAGTACTTTAACAAACGAGCTATGGACCGCGCGCGATCTGTCCTTCCTCTTCCTTGTTCTATCCTCTCCCCTTACACACACACTTACACTAACACACTTACACACACTACACTATCACATATTTCGGGAGACCTGTCGGGAGCTTAGAGCTTGTCCCGGCTGGGGCGGTGCCCCGCTGGTGGGAGAGTCCTGGTTAGGGGGAAACCCCACTAGCCGACGGTAGGTCGGCGCCGGATCTCGCCATCCAGCGGGGGAAGATCACCGCCATCTCCCGAGAAAAACATGCACTACACTAACGGGACTAATGACCATAGCAGTTGACGCGCCCGGAAACACGAAAAAATCAATCAATCAACGGACGCTTTGGGTAATGTGCACTTTGAGTTACGCAATCAACATACACACTGCGGAGGGTGGGGTGTGAGAGCCATGATCCGGAAGATAACCCATTACGAGTTACAGATGATAATTACATTTTTTTGCTATTAACTTGATAAAAAACATACACAAAGACATGCGTTTTAATTCGCGTAGTTAATGAAGGTTTTGTTACAAAATACTTTGTGAGCAATATAATTTTCTGAAAGAGCATTTATTATTCGGTTTCATTTCAAAAGTCCTTTGAAAATCTCTTCCTAGAGTCTTGACTGTAGGATGAATAGAACTTTCTATAGCGTCTAAAATAGTGAGATTTTAAGGGATAATCGTTAGTGTTTTGTATAATTTAGCCAAATATATTTTTATGGAAGTTGACATTAAAGAAGTGACAAGGTTCCTTTTTTATTATTGTACAAGGACACAGCCCGAAGCAATTAAAAAAGAAAACTTTATTTTTTACGCAAACATTTCGTTTATTTGCTGACGTTTAACAGTTTTTAGCTCTTCTTCAAACATATAAACATTTCTTATGTAAATTGTATCCTTTCAATGCAAAGCTCTCACTATAGCACATCACCCTTTCTTGATTTTTCTGCTTACACTGTCGTTGTTCCAATTTTGTTGTTTCAATTAGTTGCATGATTTGATTATTGACACGAAGAAAATATTAAATAGGATACAGCGACAAAGCCACTTAGTGTTGCATTCAAGATTTGTTGTGCATTTTCCAACGTTTAGATTTAATTTCACATTTATTTTATAAAAATATTTTTTAGAACTTCAGTAAATATTATTATTTCAATTTGGAACTGTTCTTTACATGTAAATGCTGCGGCTTTGCGTAACACACTGTGGTCAGAGCTCTCCCTTGTCATATTCACGCATTGTGTCTGCTTAACTCTTGTTCCCTATCACACACATTTGCTGTTCACGTTCTGATGGCTTTATTGTGATAGTAATTTCAGCTCTTGTGCACATTTAGATCGAAAATGCTGATTTCATTCTTCAATATTTCTGTAAATAATGAACCATTCGCAGTTTCGAGTACACTGAAAGGCAAGCCTTTGAATCCTTAATGGGTCAGTAATACACGAGGCGATTACTAGTCGCAATATCACACCTATACTCTTGAAGCTGAATGGTAATAGTAATGTATGGGACAAAGGAACACACATATTCTGAATGATTTTTAACGTCATTTGCATAACGTTAGAGATGGACATTCCCGTATCGTAACTCATTACGGATCTTATCTTACGGATCCATGAAGAGGTGGGCAACAGTTTGTGAAGGAAATTTTCACTGAAGTTTCATCATACTGTTTGAATTAGCGTTAAATCATCACATTAATAAAAAAATTCTGTTTTGATATCAATTTTTTTGCGAACAATAATTTCTAATAGCGAAGTTTTGCATATGGCTCCTGAAAATTCACAAAGATAACGGAAAACATCATTAAGTTTATTGCATAATAAAAAAGGACAGAGAGTGTAACATGTGGAAGGTAATTAATTTTCGTTCCCAAATGAATATAATATGGCCATTTTATGTGATTGATAGGTAACAGTAGTGTCGGGTCACATTCAATAAGTAGGTCTCCAACGCAGTACGGTGTTTGAAAGTATAATGAATAATCACACACACACACAGACCCACAAATGCATCAAGACAGAAACGTTTGAAAACGCTCACGTTGAGATTTCGCTCACCGACCAGATTGCGCAACGGATTTTCGACGTTAGCCGCCTGTCTCATCATGGCCTCTTCACCCACCTCACGTCTTCCCAAGAGTAACTGCTCTCTCTCACCGACCTGGCACGACAGCCGAACTGGGAGAACTTCATCAGGCAGATCGCTTAACGACCGTGCTCTAGCGCACCTAGACTGCGCATAACTTGCAGTTTAAGCGAGAAGGCCGCCGCGGTTGCGGCTTGCGGGTTCTTTATGCGCCTCTAAAGAGCTCGCTGCAAACAGCGCTCGACCAAAACGCCCGCGTTGTATGCATCGCTGCCTGCGCTTTAACTCCGCCATTTTTCGCTCTCTCCATGGCCAAATTATGCATGAGACGCACGGTGCTGCTTTCCCGCGCAACACGGTCGTCAGAGCGAAATCGCCTTTATGATTCATTTAAATAAATATTTTAGGCTGACGACGTTGCCTACTGAGTCGCGTCCGATGTTCGTTGGTTGGTTGGTCGTGATTCCGGGCGCGTCAACAGAGATCATTAGTCCCGTGCCGTCATCAACTTATATCGTTAGTCCCTTAAGTGTAGTGCATGTTTTTTCCTCGGGAGGACGCAGTGATCTTCCCCCGCTGGATGGCGAGATCCGGCGCCAACCTACCGTCGGCTAGCGGGGTTTCCTCAACCAGGTGTCTCCCACCAGCGGGGCACCGCCCCAGCCGGGACAAGCTCTAGGCTTCCGAGCAGTCTCCCGGGATGTGTGTTAGTGTAGTGCATGTTAGTGTAAGTGTGTGTGTAAGGGGAGAGGAGAGGACAACGAAAAGGTAGGAAAGATCGCGCGCGGTCCTTGGCCCGTTTGTTAGAGTACTGCTCCGGCGTTCGCCTGGTGGGGATCGGAGAAACCGCGGAAAACTACTGATCAGAGCAGCCAGCCGCTAGACTTCACCTCCAGACAACAACTGAATTCGACCTAGCTGATAAGCTAGATTCTGCCGCCGTCGGGACTCGAACCTAGGACTTCCCGGTCAACGGCACTTCACTGACATCAGTTGATACACTGAGTCTGAGAGTCTAATTTGGGTAAAAATAAAGAAAACTCATTTTTACAATGAAATACTAAATTAATGAATTTACAAGTATTACATGGGTTTACAAGATACATTTTAAAGTTTTTTTGTAGATACATCTAAATGACATGACTCTCTCAGTAGACTTGCCATGTACTGTCCACACATGGCTTTGGAGAAGCGTCCGAACCTTGTCAGGCGACCTTCTTTATGATCACCATCCTCCCATTATGATTGCTAAACTGATGTTTAATGTTCGCTTATTACGTTACGCTAACGTATGCTTAAATGCAACAAGACAAGGAGTTTGTAGTCATTATTTGCAATACTAGATATAGCGCCAAAAATATCACTGACGTTACTACAAAGGCGCAGTCTGCTAGACGACGTGCGTTTAAAAGGTTTATACCGGAAATAGACACGCGCAAAACGTTATGCGTATTTCACTGGCTAGTTACACAATGAAGGTACACGGAATTTCAGAAACGCGGAGAGAGTGTGAGAGGGTGAGGGGGTGAGGGACGCTTTCCGCTCTAGTTGCGTTGCCTAACAGACGACGCCTTTGTAATCTAGGATTATGAAAATAATCATAACCAGGTTAAAACTTTAATTACAAATTGGTTAATTTCAAATCGCAAACGTTAGCATTTTCCTCATTATTGCGCTCTTTCCGGCGTCTAAGTTTGATGTGACAATTCCTTCCATCGTCTACATGCTCAAAGAAGTATGTTATTCAGTTGTGTCTGAAAACGAAATTTCTGTTCAAGTTCTGCTCAATTTCCCACAAAATTGAGAAGAAATGAAATTTACTATCGTATTGTTGATGGTTATCAATAACGTTACATGGTAAAAATACATAATTATTGGAATTAATATTATTTTTAATTATTTCTCTCCGTTACTGAATTTTCAGTTTCAACTTTTTTTGAACATAAATGAGTTAATTCAGTTCGAAAAATACACCAAAGGGTTCCTCATTAAATAAGCAATGAATAATTATTTAGCCTCAGAAGCGTAGGTTTACAGGTAAAGTGCTGTAAATTTCAAATTTACCATTATTTACCGTCATTCCCATTTTTATGTTACCGGAACCTAGTGACCATTTCAAAGCCTGGGAATACTGTTCAACGACTTGACCGTGCTTGAGAGTTCACATGCAAACGGCAAGTGCATTGCAGTTCTGTCGGCCGGCTTGTGTGGTCGTGGGGGGGGGGGACCGCGCATGATGTAGTGGTGTAATGTGCATCATAATTCCCTCGATTTACAAATTCACGTGTTTCGTTATTTGTATCCAAAAAATATTTTTCTTCTGGGGGAATTAGAAATATCCTTAGCGCAATAATTAAGTCGAATCTTGTAACGTTATCGTCGAGAAACTGTAGTGCGTTTCTCAGCATAATGCCATAAGATACAAGAATTGTGAATCTAGTTGAGGAGAAGACAAAGGCGGTGTTTTTTTTTTGTCTAAAAGGACTCGCCCTTTTTTGGTCGTAAACACTGGAAATGAGTACGAGTGTACGAGTGTATGGTGTCAAGTAAAGAATAAATGTCAGAAATCTACATAATGTACTTCGTTTACTTCATAGAATAATACTGGTATTTTTAGTGTCTTGCAACTATTCAAAATATAGTACAATCGCAGTTTCTAGAAGTAATATCTTTGGGGGAAAGGATAAAATTTAAAGTGATATATATGAATGAAACAAAATTCAAAACCAACACAAGATTCAGTTATAGCTATTTCTATTTATTGCATCAAATATCTCATTTTCTGCGAATGAGCAAAGCACTTACTGCACATGACATAACATTTTCTGCTAGTAGTGTAACGTGCATGAATTACCTACTTTGCATGACATTTGTGCATTCAATGTTCTTTATACTCCTTCTATGTTCGGTGTAATGTCCATTGTCAACTAATATTAGACTCGCTTTCCCTTCTTTCTCCCACCCTACCTCTTTCCTGCACTTCTTCCTTCCGTTCTGATATCCATCTTGATACTTTACATCCTTCACTGTGGTTCCGACGGAACCATTTCCTCTATCTTGCTGGATTTAATTATACTCGTCTGCATTACTCTTCCTCGCTTCCTCTTGCTCTGTAATTAAACTATCCTCTGTCTCTTGTTCCTTTGTCTCTTCTCTTCTTGCGCGTTCGTGGGGGGTCCCTCGTCGAGGCCCGGTCCGTGGTCCGTTCGTTGATTGCATTTGCTCACGTTTACGTCGGGTCGTAAAAACCCTTCGATGCGGGCCGTTTCTCTCCAATGCGACCTTCTCAATTTTCCACCCTTTCTGTCATTGACACGCGATTTTCTTTGAAATTTATGTTATGGCGTTCATTTATGTCACATAAATTCGTGTTTCCAAAAAACACTCGCCGGTGATAACTGATATCTTCTAATATCTTATCCTTTGATGTCCCTTTATTGAAAAACAATATACGTCACGATATTTTAATGTCTGTAATGTTTGTCATCTTCTGAAACATAACTATTTTTGAAATTTTCAATATTTTTTCTCTTCGCTTTGTGCTTTGGAAAATTATTTTCAATTTGCTAAAACGTTGTTTTAACGTAACTAAATTTGGCCTTTTATATTTGTAAAATGTATCCTCAACTTATACCTCTAAATATTCATCTTATTCTTATTTTCATTTATGGGTTTTCGGGTACTACATATTCAAAAAATCTGATTCTTCTCTTGGACAATTTTAATTGTGATTTCGCCGCATTGTTTTCACGCTTTGGTTTCCTGATTCGATTATATCCTATCACACTGAATTTTACTTCGCTGCTCCCAACCACGCCCGATCATCGGATCATCCGCTCTCACTTCCCTGGAATCAAATT
The DNA here is from genome assembly GCA_011170035.1 of Teleogryllus occipitalis. Lineage (NCBI taxonomy): Eukaryota > Metazoa > Arthropoda > Insecta > Orthoptera > Gryllidae > Teleogryllus > Teleogryllus occipitalis. The sequence goes on from BLKR01003887.1 coordinate 39,567, forward strand.
GACCGCTTTTTACCTTCCGCATGTGACCGCACACAATCGCCTCCTGCCGTACTCAACTGCGTTCGATCGCATTTGGGCGCACCCGGTGTCACACATTCGAATCCTATTGCGTCACGCCCAACTTCCCTTCCGCTCGCTTCAACCACGGACGATTTTCAACCGACCGTTCGCCCTCTTGCCTACGTACCGATCCACTTGCCATCACAACCACTCACCCGTTGTGTGCATCCATCCACCTCGTCACTAACTCTTGAACTCTCCACTCGCGCCCTCCCCCCTCATCCAACCGACCATTCGCCCACTTGACATCGTACTCACTCACCCATCCGTCCACTTACCTGGTGATACTTGCACCTCCACATTCCATGTTCAATGCTTCTCTCTCGCCTTCCTTCCTCACCCAACCGACCATTCTCCCATTTGACATCGTATCCACTTACCCATCCATCCACGTACCTGCTCGTACTTGCACCTCCTCATTCCCTCTTAAACGATTCTCCCTCGTCCTCCTTCCTCACTCAACCGACCGTTCACCCACTTGTTATCATCTTACCACTTGCCCTCGTACCATTTGCTGCCGTCTTACACTTTGCTACCATCTTACCACTTGCTAACATCATCCACTTACTTGCGCATCCATCCACCTCGTTACTCCCTCACACCCTCCCCCTCAACCAACCGACCATTCGTCCACTTGCCATCATACTCACTCACCTATCCCCCCACTTACCTGCGCATCCACCCACCTCGTCACTCCCTCACGCCCTCTCCCTCGCCCAACCGACCATTCGCCCACTTGCCATCATACTCACTCACATATCCCCCCATTTACCTGCGCATCCATCCGCCTCGTCACTCCCTCGCGCCCTCCCCCCTCACCCAACCGACCATTCTGCCAATTGCCATCATACTCACTCACCATTCCGTCCACTTACCTGCGCATCCACCCACCTCGTCCAACGCTCCCTCACGCCCCGCCCCGCCCTCGCCCGACCTAACTGCGCCCTGTGACCTGTGCGTGGAGCCTTGGGGACGTGGCGTCGGGCGGCAGCCTGCTGACGCCCGCCTACCGCAAGCGCGAGTCGTCGGCCAGCGAGGCCACCACCACCACGCTGCTGGGCCCCGGCCCGCTCGTCAACGGACGCCTCTCCGACTGCAGCGGCGCCGGCGCCGGCGCGCGCCCCGCCTGCCCGCGCCTGCTCACGGAGGAGAACGCCGTGTGAGCGCTCAGCTCCTCGCCCGCCCGCTCGCAGCCGCTCGCCCGACCAACGAAGAGAACACGGTGAGCCCATCGCTCCTCACCCGCCAGGTGTGCGGTGACCCAACGGTTGTTCATTCACCCTCTCACAGCTGCTCACCCGCCTCCCCATAGCGGCTCACCTACCTGAGCCTGCTTACGGAGGAGAGCGCAGTGTGAGCGCTGAGCTCGTGGGTGTGCTCCTCATCCGCCCGCTCGCAGCTGCTCGCCCTACCACCGAAGAGAACGCTGTGTAAACGGTGAGCCCATCGCTCATCACCCGCCAGGTGTGCGGTGCCCAACGGTTGTTCATTCGCCCTCCTACAGCTGCTCACCCGCCTTCCTATAGCTGCGCACCTACCTGCGCCTGCTCACGGAGGAGAACGCCGTGTGAGCGCTGAGCTCGTGGCTTCTCACCCACCGCTCGCCGCTGCACGTGTAAAGGGTGAGCCCGCCGCGCCTGCCCCGCCCGCCCCGCCCACCACGCCTCCCCGTCCCTCCTCTCCCCGCCCCGCCCCTCCCCGCCACGCCCCTCCCCTCCCCGCCACGCCACGCCCTCCGCCCCGCCCCGCCCCGCCCTGCCCGCCACGCCCCACCCCGCCACGCCCGCCACGCCCCACCCCGCCCCACCCCGCCCCACCCCACCCCGCCCCACCCCGGCCCGCCCACCCGGTCGCCCGAGATGTGGTGACTTATGTGAGTGAAAACGAGCGAGAGGCGCGGCGGGTAACATGGTGCGAGTGAGCGGCAATGAAGATCCTGTCTCTGAGAGCGACGCGGTGATAGCGGCCAACGCGGGAGAAACGGGCGGGGCAACAGCTGCTGCCTCGAGGAGGACACCGTGTCGTGCGCGGCGCTGAGCTCGCCCTCCCAGGTCGCAGGTGCTGCGAGTGGACAATCCACTGCGGTTGCCCGTGGCGCACGCCCTCACGGACGGCCGGCTGCCCTCGGATGATGAGACACCGCCCCCACCCTTCTGCGTCGCTTACGACTCAACTAATGCTGTTTCGCCCGCCAAATAGCGCTCTACTTAGCGCTCTCGACCAGCACTCGGCCATCCGGTGCTTCGCTGCAGTTCATTTCGGAGAACATCGTCTCTAATGGTCCCCACAGGTTAACATAGTTTCAATAAAACGCTTCGTAACTTAATGTTAACGTATAATTGTTTAATTTTCCCGCTGAGCAATTTAATTCAGTGATGCGAATATCCACTTCCAAGTGCAAAGTATTCAGATATCCACTTCTAAATGCAAAGTATTAAGTTTCTGCAGTATTTCAATTTATGTTGAATTGTAGGTATGAGATGTTCTGGCGTTAAATATCATGGTATTCGACGTAATTGTAGTGATGCTAATTTACAAAAATTATAATACACTGAAATATGTTCAAAATAATACCTAAATTTTAATAAAATTTACATTTTAGTAGCTGTTTTAGTTTTTGTGCATTGTTTAAGGAGTTGTTAACAAATTCAATCTAGAGTCAATAGTATTTTGTTGCTTATTGAGAAATGTCTGAAAGGAATTTTATTTGAGTTACATTGAATCGATGGTTTTCATGACAACAGATAGAAATAGTAGATGAAAATTTGTCTCTCACAACTAAAAAAAGGAACTTTTGGCTGATGTTCAAAGTCGATTGATATATTAATTACGTGATAGTATGATCACGTGATAAGTGTCAATTCTGAAACCACGAGATAAAAGAAGAATCACCTGACTTTGGACGCACAGTAAGAGCGGCGAAACTTATCAAATGTATTGCAAATTGATATGAAATTTTGTAGTGCTAGTTAACATTTATAAAAGGGATGATCTATTTTCGACGTTTTAAACTTTTACGTTTTCGTCAACATTTAATTTTACTTATTGCATGAATCACTGCGTTGGAAAATGTTAACAATATGTTCACATTTAATTGCGTGGTTTTCACTCTCAGAAAATACCTAGATTTTGCACATTTCTGCAATATTTTTTCTTTTCCATTTGTGAACTATCAGTTGTTCAAATAGCACTTAAAATCTCATGACCTGTGAATGACTATGAAAAAATATTTTTTGTTATTCGTTCTAGTCATTGTGAATAATTGTTAAGGTTTGCTTTGTACTTAAATGTTAATTATTTTATTCATATTATTATTTCGAGAGGTCTCCATTTGTCACGTGATTCCTCTTCTATGTAAACTGTAATGCTGAGTAGTAATGTGTTGAGATAGATCGAAAATTGCACATTACTTCGAATGGGAAAATTCAATTGAATATTTGAGAGAATATATTTTTCACTTAATGAAATCATTCGGTTTGTTTTTCGGAATTGCACGACGTTAATGTAAAGTGAATTTATCTAAAATATTTCAAGAATTATAAAAAGGGCAGGAAACCTTTGCAGTTACAAAAAAGCGTATTCTAGAGTAAACACTAGCAGTATTTATTTAAATGAGCAACTACTAAATCTCTTTTTTAAAGTAATGGGAGTTCTTCAAACGCATCATAAAAATCAGTGGTAGAACTATTCCACTCAGGAGAACCATCATATCGTTTCATTTGTACTGATAATAATTTTTGATCATATTGTAGGACATATTATTTCTTCTTGGTAGATTGTAAAAAAATATGAATGACTTCTCGAGGAAAGTTTTAGTGAAAGTAATTTCATAAGTTGATGTTTTTATTCTTCAGCAAATAAACATTCAAAGAATAAAATCTTAAAAAACGCACACATTTGTGAAGACAACAATACTCCAGGGTCATGATAGTACACCAGAAGGAAATGAATACACTGGATTTCTCAATGATATTGGAAAATAAACGAAAAACTACTTTCGATAATTCTATTTCTTGTCTTGAAAGTTATTATAATGTAAGTCTGTATAATGTTATAATCACGAATCTGAAAATGAAAATTCTACAATACAGATGAACTGAAAGTACCTCAAGAAATTTCAAAATAATAGTGTTTCTATTATTTAAAACATCTATTTACAAAATTATTTGAATAATATGTGTATGAACAGTATGTTAAAAATATGACCATTTTTGTACTCAACGTGCACAGCAACATGCATTACACACATTCAATGATTAATTGTATTGTGCAGGAAATTTTGATGGGTCTGAGAAAAACAATATTTCTAAGTGCTTCCCAGACGTATTTAAAAGTGATAAATGCTTTAGGGTACTCTCTGGTAATAAAGACGTGTGTTAACCAGCAACATATTCTAGGTTCATCGCTCCCAATCTGACTGACAGTCGAAATAGTTTCAACTGCCAGAGACAGCAAATATAACCACCATACCCCGCCCTTCCGACACTTACGGCAATGCAAGAAGAAATAGGCGATACATCCTCTGCGAAGACATCCATGTTATCAAGTCCTCGTGTTTGAATTTTCAGACCAATTACTGGTAAAGATTTCTTGAACTGTGAATCGGAAAATTTTTTATCCTTCTCAAACTCTTCACTCAATGAGAGAATTCCGAAGTTTCGCCTCTTGACAGCGAAGAAATATCGGTAAAACTTGCATGATTTGTGGCTTTTGATTACTGTTTTCTAAACGTGGTGATGTAAAAGGACAACAGAATACCAACTGTAACACACATAAAGGATGAGTTTTAACTATTAACTGTCTCAAAGTATTATATGTATTAACATTATGTACTTACCAGAACCTTAACTAATTTTGTAACTCACTATGATGGTGTCCTCATACAAATTTACAAAGAGGTAAAACAATTAAATTTCTTTTTCAACTTTATTTTATTAGAAGCAGTGATTTTTTTAAATTATACTAAATATTAATGGCTGAATAAATATAGCATCAAATTAAATTTTCAACACTTGATGATTCTGATTTTTCTGTAACTCAAATATTCAGTGTTTAGTTAAAAAGATGGCGTTTAATTTTCAAAGACAGAGGAATTTTTAACGGTTCTCTATCACAATTAGGACGTAATATTTTTTGAATTTTTGAAAAGGTCAGTGTAATTGATTATCACTCTGAAATCTATCAGCATGTCATAAGATTCCCGTATTTAAAATGTTTCTGTAAAATATCAAGAAAATTTATTATTAAATGTATTATAATTGAAAAGATTGTGTAACCGTGAGGTACATACACTGTTAAAAAACTAATGTAGGAGAGTTGACACAAAAGTTGTAAGCTAAAATTAAAAAAGTAAAACATTCTTTGAAAAGGTTAATGTTAAGGTTTTGAGGTACAAAGATTTTCAAGAAATACACCTGGTAAAATGTAAGTAAATTAAGAAACGAGAGTGAACGTGGTTTATCGTTCTGCATTCACAACCAATTTTGAATACCAATTAATTAACTTTTACTTACTTTTATTAATATAAATTAATTACATATTTTAATGTTTGAAAGGAAATTTGGAGTGCATTGTGTTAGAATAATATACTTTCAGTTAAAAAGAGAATTATAATTACATTTTAAGATTGTTTTCGGAACATATTTAAAAGCAGTGCTGAAATGGATTTATTTATCACACCTAGTACTTTTGAACAAAATGTCTTCCAAAACAACGAAATCTCTATTATATATTTTACATGCAGTATAATTTCACGATCAATACCTACTTAACTTCAAAGAAATGTTCTAAGAATACCGGAAGATTTAATTTGTAATGTTCTGGTGTTAAAATTATAAAAATGTATAATAAGTATACGCTTATATTAGCTTATCATATGATTGTAATATCACATGATTTGAATAATTCATCGCATGTGCAACACACCCGGTATATATAAATAAAATGGGCGATTTATTTAATGATTTTACATTTATGAAATTATTTTAACGATTGATAAATGAAGTGAAAAACGTCTAATAAAATGCATAAATGCTAATTTTTAGACACAATTGTCTTCCAAGACCTAAGAAAATTATTCAACTTCATTAGCAGTTTTGTGTATGGGTTAATTTTATAAATTGTTCCATCTGTAAATAGGAGGACGTTAAAAATACTTAAAAAACGTCACCAGACTTATTCAAGAATATTTCTGAAAGATCGCGATTCGGCTGATGCAAACTAGCAGCATGCCAATAGAAACATACCTAAAATAAAATAGAGACATATCTATATTAAACAATAAAATGTTTTATTTTATTATCTCATTATATGTGCTATTATTACAGACAATAAAATACCTTAATTTTGAATTCAGCATTACGCTAATGTGTGCCATATTTTTTTAACTTTATTGTGTTGTATTGTAAAAAATGAAGTAATTTGCTTGTAACGTCCCTCAAAATGACGGAGTTAAGTAATCCTGGCTGTTCCGCTGTGACTGCATGGTATCAATCGTTCTTCGGTCGACTCGAGGCCACAGTGGAGTCGACCGATGACAACCCTGCAGTCTCAGCAGTTTGCGAGGTTTATTGTTCTTCGCGTTCATGAAGGGGGCGCACTTAAAACTCCCCGACAGAATCTCATTTCCATTGGGAGAATAAAATCGGTTAGAATTCAAAAATGTATTGTTAGTAAATGTAAAATAATATTATGTATTTCAATATGTGTTTCCTTTAATCACATAGGAACTCTATACATTTATTTCATTAAGTAAATAAACGATTGTAATTGTTTTCGAAAGTCATGAAATAGAGGTATTCACTCTATAACATAACGATTTATAATTATGAGTAACCAAAAGTAATAATAATTTTCAATGGTACTTATTTTGTTGTAGTATTTGTCCTCAGTCGTTGGAAATTTTGTTGCAAATAATACAGAAAAACATTGAATAATGATCGTTTAATTTTGTCAACTATTTGCTGTTCACTCTGTTCTAAACTGTTCGAATTGACACGTATCGGAAACTAATGTAGCATTTGTGGATTGTGACGTGTACCACTAAGTGATGGATCATAACGCACCTACTTCCATGAGATATATCACACAAAGCGGCCTTCCTCGCTCACTTGTGAGAAATACTTGTCTGCCTCCCTTGTCCTCTATTCTATTACTCTCTTATGTGACAAAGTGTGTATGTTTAATACACATCTTGATCTGGAACTTCACGAAAGGTGATGAACTTCACGTTTGGTGATGTCTAATAGCTTCGTTATCAAGAACAGCATTCATGTAAATAAATCGTATTATACATATTGTGATCACTGTTGTCGAATGTACTTCCTCCGCAAAATACACCTATATTTAAGTGTTTTAAAATCTTCGTACGTATTCGACAAATCCAGTATCTCGATTGTATGTCCTACCATCATGACTTTGACATACAAGACATTAGTATACGTAGTATTGACAATTACTCGTTCATTCACATTAAGTCTCACCTCCGCGCCTTTGAAGAGTGAGTGCCAGGAATTTGATCTGAGAGGGCGAGATAAGTCCTCAGAAATTCTGTTTCAAAAGAAAAATCACCAAAAGTTTCTTCATTTAACTTGGATATGGCTCGGCAGCCCGTTGTGCTCTTTGTAAGGAAATTAATTGCATTAGCTAATTAAATCGTTTAATTTTCTTCTTGCCTCAGCAATTGCATTTCGAAATTATTGCAGGTCTTTCGACCTGATTATACCTTTCTTACTTTGATTAGTAATGCAATTAGCTGTGATGGGCACATAAGGCTGATATTTGTTTTGAAAAATAATTTTTCTTAAAATACTAAATGTGAACGGGTCTCCGTTATAACTTTCTCTCAAGCGGAGAATGTGAACTTTTAAAGAACACTCGTCAGTTCTCGGGTTTGGAAAGAAGCAACAAAACCGACAATTGACGAGATTTTGCTGAAATCAGCAAACCAAAGACAGCGTTATTGGTTTAGAGTGTACAATGATGATAATTGTGAGAGCTTGTTTTTTATTTGTTGATTTAACTGTTTTTTAATGTCAACAATTTCTTTCTACATGTGATGTACAGTTGTAAAAGTATAAAAACTATGTACCTAATTTCCTAAACCATTGATTGTCCCAGTCTTTCTGACATTCTTGACGTTTCCTTATCTTCGTAGGTATGAACATGGGAAACGAATGTCGTATATGGATTATGAGCCCCATGAAATAGGGTCTTTGCTCAACTATTTTCTAATTATGTAATATTTTTGTGATGCAAAAATAAATGAAGTGAATGAAGCAAATCTACAATTTAATTAATAAATCGTCATTTCGAAATAATCCTTTTCCCACATTAACCAATTCCTTTCATTTCCAAAAATGATTTCGAGAGTAAATGCTTCTGAACCATAGGCGCATCCAAGGAAGTGTGAATATGGGTCCTCAGCTCGCCCCCCCCATAAGCTCATTATACATATTAAAAAATTTAACCTTTTATAATTTTTCTACATTAACGACAATCATGCACTATCTCAATTGTTAATCTTAAAAATATTAACTACATGTCATAAATAAAAATACATTTTATATACGACATGAATAAAATTTCTTTAAAATAAATCATCAAGTCGGCTACCTGGATGGTCAAGGTGGCTAAGAGCGACTACTGACTTAGCGCTTCAGTCCGAAGGGTCGCGGGTTCGAGTCTCGCCTTAGGCATGGTTGTTTGTCCCTTGACTTTGTGTGTGTTGTCACGGAGAGCCTCCCGTTCTGCTGACCCCAGATCAGAGGAGCCCGCAAGTGTGTTGGTCTAGTGTATAGTCGAATATGCGTCCCATCGGGACGTAAAGGGTAACCAGCTGTTGGCTGGATAAAAACCCTAGAAAAAAAATCAAGTCGGCTGGACCTGTAGCCCCCATCACAATTCTGGGTGCGTCTCTGATGATTACCGTAGATATAGTGATAAGCAAAGAACCCTGGGTTTAGTTGAATGATAAAATCTGCATCCAACGTTGGGAATAATGACATTGCATGCAAATTCGAAGTCAAAGAATACGCGTTGTTAGAGCAACCGATGAACAAGATGTAATATTCCATGCTTAGTGTCGTAGCGCTGTGCAGATGGACACGGTCCCGAACACATTATATGCAAGTGTGGAGGGGATATTGAAAGCTGTGATGGTGTAGGAAGGGCAAGGAATCACTCTCTAGAAAAATATTGAAGCGTGCACATGTAAGTGGTGGGTGAGGTGCAAACGGATTTTCCCACCAGGACTCTCCCACCAGCGGGGCACCGCCCCAGCCGAGACCAGCTCTAAGCTCCCGACCGGTCTCCCAGAATATGTGGGTGTGTAATGCATGTTAGAGTAAGTGTGTGTGTAAAGGGAGAGGATAGGACAAGGAAGGGGAAGGAAAGGTCGCGCGCGGTCCGTGGCCCGTTTGGTACGGTACTGCTCCGGCATTCGCCTGGTGTTGATCGGAGAAACCACGGAAAACTACCGATCAGAGCAGCCGGCCTTTAGAATTCTCCCCCAGACAGCGACTGAATTCGACGAGCTGAAAAGCTAGTGTCGAAAATCTTGCCACCGTCAGGAATCGAATCTAGAACCTCCTGGTCAGAGACGCTGCAGTGACATCAGTTGATGCACTGAGATACCGCTCCCGGTTTTGAGAATAAATTGTGGAAATTTTTTGAAACTTGAGTGTAAGTTGTAGATGATGTGAACGTGCACATCTGACATCTTGTCATGAGGAGTAACAGCTTCAGGTATGTGCATAATTGTTTTGTTATTGAGAAGAAGAGCAAAAAAGTAAAGCGATTATTATAATAATGACATGAATATTTTGTTGGAGATTGCATTGATACTTTTCTTTCTTTAAAAATATTTGGATTATATATACGGAAATATAATATTACAGAACTTTTACTTTTTGTTTCATTTTGTGAACTCATAATCACGAGTAAATTTTTTTATAAAGACGGTATCGAAAACATTAAAATTCATTGGCCTGATTTTTTGCGTGATTTTAATGCTTACTGAGACCCTCATAGGGAAGTGCCAATTAATGTTTTAAAACAAGTACACAAAAAAATCGGCAAAATTCGCGAACAGAAACAGTGGGTGAATATCATTTGGGAATCATGAGTAATATGTAGAAAGGCAGCACGACTGTCTCTCCCTTTAAGGCGTACACAAAAATATCGGTATGTAAAGCTATCAGTTGTAGACTTAAAAATGCCATGTTACGGGCGACCATTCACACAATATAAAATGCAGGAAGCAAAGAACGGATATACGAAAATTCACTCTTGTGAATAGGACCCTTGTGGAATTGGAACAATTTATTTTCAGAGATGCTAATGACTCTTCTCAAGAGTACGCAAACTATGCGTTCAAGGGTTATTAAGAGTGCAAGTGTAGACTGCAGTGATGTGCATTTTTCAAGATAAGGAATGACAGCAAAAGTTCGGGCAAAGTCCGGTACATATACTTACCGTTAACCCGCCATTTCTCTTGCATATTTTTGTTACGCGATTACTTGCGTGTTAGATTTCATCTAACAACTGTTTATGTTGTATTTATTGTTTTATTATAAATCAAATTTGTGCATTAATATCCCGAAATATTTTTTATTGAGTTCTATAACTCGTATAGATATAATAATGCGTAAAGATGACATGCAGGCTCATAATTTTTGTTTGTAATAAACACTCGAATCAAAATCACAGACATGAAGTGTAGTATTATATAAATCAAATTTATTTAAAAAGTTAAATACAGTTAATGCAATAACAATGTAATTTCTCCCCACTGAAATACACACAGACATTAAGAACTAATATAACCTTCTTCAGAACTACATTTATTGCAAACAGCCTTTCTTGTGTGTTCTTTACAGGGGCGTTTGGAGCAAATATGCAGAGTGAACCGGGTTTGCATCTTCGGGAAATAAGCGAATCTTTTATCTCTTGGCTGCTTCACGACATAACTTTTTACTCTAAAAAGGGAAACAAACTAAGTAACAGAAACTACAGCGAAGGGATGGCAGACGATATTCTCGCAAAACCTATATATCTTGCCTCTGATATCTATATATATAAAAGAAAGTCGTGTTAGTTACACTATTTATAACTCAAGAACGGCTGAACCGATTTGGCTGAAAGTTGGTGAGCAGGAAGCTTGGAGCCAGGAGACGGACATCGGATACTGTTTATCCCGTTCGACAGCGTTCCTGTGTGAGAACGCACGTTTTCGCGTGATTTCGCATGTTAGCGGTCATTGTTGCCTGTTGTAACCCATTGTTGTAACGCCGCACTGATAACAGAAGGCGATAATGATAACCGCCTTTCGTTCGCCGTTATATCTATATATAGTCGTGTTAGTTACACTATTTATAACTCAAGAACGGCTGTACCGATTTGGTGAGCAGGAAGCTTAGAGCCAGGAGACGGACATAGAATACTGTTTATCCCGTTCGACAGCGTTCCTGTGTGAGAACGCACGTTTTTGCACGTACGCAGTGCAACAAGGATAGTACAGTTTCTCACAGTGAGTGCGACGCGAGAAAAAGATGGGACCGGCTGTTAAGGCGGAACAGAGTTCGCCGGGTCAGCTAGTAAGGGATAAAACGTGATGAACATGAGACACTAAACTTTTCTGATCATCACTCAAGCATTCAATACACAAAACAGAGTAAACAAGTGGAAGAAGAGTGGAGGGGATTCTCGTATCAAAGTATGAGAAAGTATCTAACACGACGAGCTGCAATAATCAGCGTCTTCTCATGTTATTTTATTTCGCAGAACTGATAGGAACGATCCACGGATGCAGAGTTGAATTGTGCGGGAACACATTGCTCAACTACTATCTCCGCATACTCGAAGATGTTAAAGCTATTGAAATAAATCCAGATTTGCTAGAGTTTATCTAACAGGGCGAGTAACGGCTGGTTAATGTATAAATATAATATAATATATCATATATCATAAATATATATCATCTGTGATGTATGTTCATATTTTAGGTTCGAAAGGGATCTAGGTCAATTGTCCATGCTAACATTTACCTGCAATACTTATCCAAAAGTATCACATTCTAAGAACTTTCAGATCCCCCCAGCACCAAGCACCTACTTCCTCGGTTCTCAGATCTAAAATATGAACATAGAACACTGATAACATGTGTACCTGAGTATGGGTCGAAAACTTCACCCGAAACGCTGTGTTATACAATGGCACCAAATGTTTTGATTAAACTTTTGATTAAATTTTTTTATTAAGGAGCTATTTTTATTAAGGCCCTATGGAGGTTGGACGTCGCTCGGCAATACTCTTGACTTTATTGTATAGCGAATTGCCTGCCATTTAGGCGCATTAACAAAGATACCATTCGTCAAGAGCCAGTAAGTTTGTATTGTCTACGACACAACACCATTCAAACTCTGACATGTTTCCCTTATCTCTTCTTATCAGAACCTATTACAATCATCTGTCGATGAAGGCCCTTGTTTGTAAATAAATGGGATGTGTACGTTAATATCTCGTATGTTAATATCGTATTAAGAAATATTTCACATCCTCAAAAACTATGAATCTCAATACTTCTTAATTACTTATTAATTATACGATATTTAAAATTCCTTAAAACATCCAGAGGACACAAATGTTCTACAAACAATATAAATTGCATTAACATGAAACAGAAATTATGCCAAAACTATTCGTTATTTTAAATTGTACTGGCTTTTTTCAAAAGTCTAATTTGTTAGAACAGATTTTATTTAAGAAAAAATACCAATCATAAATATTGTACTTTTGGACATTTTTATTTTCGAGTTTAGGACCTCATTAATACTCAAGTCCACAAAAGAATATTGATGTTAGCTATGTTTAAAGAAACATTTATGTCATAAGTGTTTGCAGCAATAAAATATGTTCAAAAGCATTATTTTCTTGTTATTAATAAAATAGTATTTCATAATACAAAACTTTCGTATCTTCTCCTTCTTTTTAGTTTCTTTGTAAGTTTCACCCTCAAGTCCACCTGCGAGATGGCTCGTCTTCGAAACTTCTGCTGACAGAACAACATTCTTCAGCCTGAGGCAGGGCAGGAACTTATAATAGCGCTGTCACCTCCCAGGGCGTGTCGCTGAAGGAAGCCCTTTATTACTTCTGGCCGCCACGGGGAGCCGTGCTGCGGGGAGTGAGGGGGGATCGAAAAATAGATGAAGTTGGAAAGATACGACGCCGAACATGAAGTCCATCGGAGGGCCCAGAGAGAAGGACGTCGGCATCGGAAATGAGAAAGAAGAGACGCCTCGTTATGATCTGCCAGAAAGGAGAAGACGCTACCTACGAGTTAAATACAGAAGCTGGCGCTACGAGTCAAATACGCGTCAATAAAGTGTTAGTATGAGAAAGAAAAGGAGAAAGACTGTTCAGTTAATGACTTTTGAATAAAAAACAGTCAATTTCTAAGTCACTAACTTGAGTGTCAGAAAAGAGATGGAGAAAATTGAATTGTGAATAAAACAGTGATGTCAATGGGCTTCAATAAAACATTCTCGGAAAATGAGTTCATCAAAAATGTCTCGTGTAATCCTAATAATTTAACATGAATTAAATAATTTTGGAACTTAACTAATCAGATTTATTTCTTATTCATAGTTCGGGAGGCAGAAGCAGACGATATGAGTCAGACATGCGCGAATAAAATGTTAGAACATGTAACAAATATAACAAAAAAGGAAAACATAGTAGATTGCTGAGTTTATGATCGTTTAATCAAAACAGTCAGTTTTCAGGTCGTTACCTGCATGACAGAAATAGAATGGCAACAATTCAATTGTGAAGAAGGCAGTGCTGCCAATGTACTTCAATGAAACGTGTTCTGAAAATGAGTTCCATCAAAAATTTGTAATCATAAACAATTAACGTCCATTAAATCATTAAAGAACTCTTAATTGTTTAAATTTACTTCTTACGCATTGTTCATCCCAATTTGGTTGAACACCACATAAAAATTGCTTACATTAAAAAGTATCTGTGTAATAAGTAAAATTTTTATTCTTAGAAAATTCGTGACCCTCATATTACGTCATTAATTTCTTTGTACTTCCTAACTATTCTCCTGTTTAAGCCATAACATTTTGGAACAATTAGGATAGTACTATTGATTTATTTCTTAGAAGATATCCATTCCTTTGCATTTGCTTTGGCATTCGTTTAAGGACACGTTTCTGTAAATCTTGAAAATGTTTTCTGTCATCTGAAGCTTTTCATTATGAATGATGAAGTCAATTTATTGGTTTCTTGACCCAAAATAAAATAATTTCAATGTATTATTATTATTATTATTATTATTATTATTATTATTATTATTATTATTATTATTATTTTATGAGATTACAATACTGAGTTAAATTTATACTAAATGGTAAAAAATAATATAATTGTAAAGTTTATTTCGTTTTAAATTGTTTCTACAATTTAATGTAAAAACATTGCAATGTATTGCAAATTTATTACCCTAATTCTTATCTTGTACATTTTATGGATTTAAATTATTAAATTTTGAAAGCTTAAATGACGCCGATGAAATCTGTTATTCCAATTAAACAAACTACAATATACCTGAATAGTGAACAAAACTAATATAGCAAGATACATAGGTTCCGGAAAATGGGGCCTGTGCCGTTTTTTGAGTCAAAAAATTAAATAAAAGGTGTTGAAACAGATTTAGAGTAAATAATCATTTAAAAAATTGCCAACGTTTCATGCAAAACCTTGTAAAACTTACTCGTATTTTCGAAACATTGTCACGACCTTATTTAATTATTTGCCATTAAAAATATTTATTTGGGAAAGAATCCCTTATCATTAAAATGGTAGTTGAAGAAAGACGGTATCTTCAGTTTGGAATTTTTCAAAAATTTTGAACATCTGTAACTTTAAAAAATGTATGCATTTGAAAGTAAATAAAATCCACGCAATTTTTAAGCTTTCTTTGTTCTGTACAAAAAAATAATAATAAAAATGTCCCATGATTTCTGATCAAATTTTTATAATGTTGAGTCTTCATGACAAGTACCTTAAAAATCACAATATGCCATTTAATGTAGCAGAATTTAGAATTCTTCCAGATTATCTGGAAATATTAATATCGGTGGAAATGGTTAGAATGGTTTAAAAACCTAATGTTAACATAGACGGACAGACAGAGGGATAGACTGACAGGTACACTGACGGACAGTCGGACGGACAGACTGACGGATAGAGAGACAGGCCGAAAGACAGATGGACGGATAGAGATGGACAGACAGTCGGGCAGACAGGCGGACAGATAGACAGACAGACAGACAGATAGGTGGCCTGACAAACGGACAGACAGACGGACGGACGGACAGACGGACGGACAGACGGACGGACAATCAGACGCGCAGATAAACGGATAGATAAACTAAAAGACTGACAGACATACTTTTGCCGTCGATTGATTGTTTGGTAACAAGGACATATAAAATGTCTTTTCTGACTACACAAAATGCTAGAGGAATTTACTACATGTTTTTTATTTATTCGTATGGTAGGAAACAATACAATAAGAAAAAGGGAAAAAATTCACACAAAGAGAGCCATTCAAAACAATTAAAAGAACAAGTACACAATTTAAAAACAATATAGCACATTTAAGTAAAAACTATATGTCTAATTTACAATAAAAAGTTAATTTTATCAGTCTTAAAATATTGATTCTAAAGCCTTTAGTCAAGTTCCTTTGCCCATTGGGCCGCATTGTCACTTACTGCGATGAATTCTTGGGGGTTTCCAGGAAACTTCCTTCTCGGACAGTCATTGACAATGTGATGTATAGTTTGCCTGACATCTGCGCAGTCACACATCGGGCTAGGGCTTATCTTCTATTTATACATTAAATCAGCACAGCGGCCGTGTCCAGTATGTATTCTGTTAATAGTTGTCCAAGTGCTGCGTGGAAGTGAGAAACCTCCAGGTTTTTGATTCTCCTGTAAAATAGGTTGCCATAGTGAGGATACGAATCTATTCCAGGTTTCTTGCCAATCGTTGAAGCTATTGTAGTCTGAGGCTACCAAACTTAAAGCGGTTGTAATCGGTGGATGACGTGATTTCAGTTGTCTCGTTGTTCTTGCGCCAATATCTTCATGTATAGGAAGTAACGGATTGTTCATGATCTTCTCATATTCCTTTTTGAGTGCATTCTTTCTCCTTATGTCTGGGGGTGGTATGCTGCTCAGTACAGGCAGCCAGTGGGGTGGGGTGGATTTGACTACTCCTGCAATAATTCTCATAGAAGAGTTTAATTGCGTGTCAACGTATTTGGTATATGGACTATTTAACCAAACCGGAGCACAATATTCAGCAGCTGAGTACGTCAGGCTTAAAGCTGTTGTTCTTAGAACTTCTTGCGATGAGCTCCAAGTGGTTCCTGTAAGTTTTTGTAGAATGTTATTTCTGGATTTTTGTTTGTTTGCGCAATTTATCAAATGTTTTTTGAAACTTAAAGTTCTGTCCAGGGTAACACCTAGATATTTAGGGTGCGGGTTATATTTTAGAGTTTTGCCATCTAATTTTACTTTGAGCTGGTTATGGGCTAGTTTATTATTAAGATGGAAACAAGTTGACTCAGTTTTTTGACAGTACTACATGTTGGAACAAAATGTATCCACTTTTTCAATTGAGAGCCCCAAAATACGAGATTTTTTACCAAAAAATCGCAGGTGTTTGCCGCAGCCACAATACTTTTTGTTTACTTTGTAAGTTTGTAGTATAACGATAAAGTACAAGAACAGAAAATAGTATCGAAGCCTCGTGCAGTCGCTCTTATGTAATTCAGACGAATAATGTTTGAAGAAATTCAAAAAGGTACGAACATTTAATTTAGTAATTATATTTCCAGAATCATATCTGAATTCAACATACAGCGTGTAGATATTGATAAATAGATTAATGAAATGCAGAAAGTTGGCAGTCAATCAGCCACAAAAATTTGAACGTTACAGAAAATATTAGACTACTATCGCCATATGTTCAATTCGTAGCAATGAAACAAAAATGGTCATCACTGGCATATGAACGTCAATGACGATCGCAAAAATGTTTAGATAATATTTTATTTTTTACAAATTTTCCTAACTAATATATTTTGATTTAGTTGTGTAAGTATAGAGTGACACACGGGAGACAGACGGTTTTTAATGAAATAATACTTAGCCAATTTTAAAATTAATGCATTTTATTCAAACAAAGTCAATATTAATTATTTGGTATTTTAGTTAACACACATTTTGACACGTTTTATCTCACGTTTTGGCAATGTTCCTTGGCCTCCCAGATCTCCCGACTTATCAGTGTGTGATTTTTTTCTATGTGGATACCTCAAAATCTGTATAACCACAAACCACGAAGTTTGGATGAGTTGAAGAATGCAATCATCCAAGAAGTTGCGGCCATCCCTTCCGAGATGTTAGTCCGTGTGATGAATTTTGAGAACAATCTTGAGTCCTGCATTCGAAATGATGGACATCTCCTTGACGTCATTATTTTTCACAAATAACTAAAATGGTAGGTAATAAGCTTTGTTAACTACAATGGCAAATAATGATCTTTGATTTTGTGTGAATAAACATGTCTCCGTCTCCATGTACTAAAACGGAGTGGAAGGTCACCGTATATTATACTGTATTAACTTTTCACATCAACTTATGAACATGTAATACAAGACCTATTCTCTAAATACAAGACGACCAAAGATGCTCATCACTGAAATAGGGAAAATATTTAAGTCACTCGAGCGAATATAGATAATAGAATCCTATGACAAAACAGTTACGACTGTAACAAAATTACTATCAATAGTGACAATAACGTTCAGCGTCATGAAGTTGTAGTAGAATGCACTCACCGAATCTAATATACATGTTAAATTGTTTTTCTATTAACCTATCTCGCATTATTTGTTATATTTCACACGACCAAAAACATCTTCAATACTCTATGTTTTTATGCTTACTTTCTATGCTATGCTTTTCATGCGTTATGTTTATCTAATGTTAAGTTGGATTTTTCTATTGTAGCTATGAAAAATGTCAGGCTTTCTTAAGTTTATGTTTTAAAACCTTTAACGCACTGTAATTGGTTTTCCAATGTGAATAGTCTAGAAAGTACCTGTGACGCTGGTATTTTTTATCGTTAGAAATATAGTCAAGGCTGAGTCTATTAAATTAAAAATATGAATATGCGACTTCGTATGAAATAATGGGTTTTACGACACAGACGGAAGTGTAACTTGTTTCGAAATTCCTCGTCGCATCGACTGCAATCCTCTCAGCTTTTAATGAAACACTTCCTGTCCTTGAAGCGCAATTTACTTCTATTTAACACACCTCCAATCAAAAAGTCGATGTAATATTAGTAACAACAGTTTCTTCTATACGATATTCACATGATGCATAAATTGCATCATAACATGTGAATCAATTTATATTTTCAATCTTTTCTTTTTTTCTACCAATATAATATACTCATAGTATTTTAAAATTAAATGCTAATACAATTCTGTTTAAATTGTAAAACTATTTGGAAGTTGGAAAATTGAAAGTTTCAATCGTGAAATTTTGAATTTGAACCCTCACGACAAATGCTCCGAGAGGTTATAATCATTTTCAACATTACAAGAATTGGACAGACAGGAATGGAATAACAACGCCCAATGTAAATTAAGAAGTATATGTGAACACGATGATTATAATCCAGCCACATTCTTCTGCAGAACTGACCAGGTTGTGTTAACTAGATGCAGAATAGGTCACACCAAGCTCACTCATGCCCATCTGATCACAGGAAAAACAGCTGTTATGTGTAATGTGTGTAATGTTTCTATGCATATGTCTATATGCCCAGGTTTGAGACTGACCGGAAGGTGTTAAGTGTTATGGTGTTATGCATGGTGTGGAAGGTGTTAAGTGTTATGCATGGTGTTAAGAACGACATGTCAAGTGTAGTAAAGGACAGAGAACAATGCAATCGGTTTCTCAATTTTTTGAAGTGAATAAAATTGTACGGGGATATATAAGACATGTGTATAAACTTTAATAATGTGATGTGAATGTTCCTATAAATGTCATAATTTCCCATGTACAAAAATATTAATGTTATTGTGTAGTTATCGCTAATAACCTTTTGTAGTTGATGCGACATAAAGTAAAATAAAATTTAAAAAAATAATTTTAAACGTATTTTTCCGGATCTTCTATGATTTTAACTGATTTTGAGGAGTTTGCTTCGCCACTTTAGTTTCCAGAAACGCGTAGGCATTTCTCGAAACACCATTCGGATACATTTTGAAATTGCTGGTGCACTTTGCCAGAACACGTCGGATTGTATCGTAATTCAAGCTTTTACGCGTCAGTCCAACTCTCTCACACTCTACGCGATTACCCACGTGATATCTGTATGAGAAGAGAAGATGAGATGATAAATGAATGAAAAGATAAATGAAACACTACAATACAAAAATCGATTTGTAATTTAATCTAGAAAATTCTTATATTTTTTACAAAAAGTCTGCATTGGAATTTACATACAATTAGTAACGCTTCTACACCATCTTCTATCTCGCATTATTTGTAACTGTTGCCATTATAGAAAATTCAGAGTTCCCACACACATGCGCCATTTTCATAAGCGTACTTTTTTCTCTCCGAAAGAAAAAAAGTGGAACCATTTTTGAGACATGTTTGAAATTGTTATCGAGGCTGCTTGTAAATTATTGTCCCAAACAAAAAATTGGTTTCAAATTCAAGGGATCGCGACATAAGTCAGATCAATTGAGTAATATCAGGTTTGGTGAAAATGTTACATACGGTTTAGCAGGTAGCGTAAACCAATTTTTCGGTACCAAGATTCGTAAAACACACATTCTGTCTAGACAAGGTGAAAGTGGAAGTTATTTACTGCATATAGGTTCAACGATATTAACTTATTTGGTCTCAGAGATCCACAAAACGATGTTTTTAATCGAAAAACCACCGTGTTTTTCTGCAGCATTACAGTAATTTCTCTATAATACGTGAGTGTTATGCGAGAAATTAAAAATAATTATTGCGGGATGATATTTTTTAATTATCTTGCTTCTGGATGGAACATGGATTTATTTATAAATTATTTTCAGGGGCTCCCAGGAGGGGAGGCAGCTGGGGTAACTTGCCCCAAGCCCCGAATTAAGTGGGGTCCTTTTTTATTCAAAATAAATATGTTATTTCTAATTCAGGATTTACGCATTTGGTTCTTTATGTTACATGGCGAATTGAATTCGGTTTACATGTTGGGAGGTTGAACATTTGTTTAGAAATAAGGACTCCAGTAGCTGTCTCAGGCCACTTGTGTTTTCTGCACGTCGTTGATTATTCTTACCAGAACACAAGTGAGAAAACGTCCAATTGCACTCTAGTAATACTACAAAATGAGAGTATGGTTGAATGAGATGTTCTGTGAATAGCCAGCTTCTTTCCAACCCAAGTTTCTAAAGAAGCCACATCTCTGTGCCGAAAGGGATGTTTTGCGTTTTGATGGCAAAGAGATGGAAGAGCTGCATTTTCTCTTTCGAAGGCGGCCTGCCGCTGCGACGGACTTGGAAACAGACGGAAGGTTGAGAAGACGTCCCTTTGTGTGGAGTTGGCGCGGGTGCAGCCACGGTCTTCTTCTGTCTTCGAATGCTCATTGTTTGCGAACTGGTGGAATGGGGCGCATTGCCGCTTTCAAAGTGGAGAAGAACAACCTTGGCGTTACCGTCAATGTCACCGCCCTTTGTGATTTCTTTTTTCTTCCCTCGTCGCTGAAATGTCGGTATTTCTTATTCTGTAGTTTGACAAAGACATTGGGATGTGTTGATATTTTTAGGGAATCTTTGTAGGACGTATTGTGAATGTGGAAGTTCTGCTCGGCAGAAGTTGAATACGATTGCAGGCGAGGTATAAATTCAAAATTACGTAAGTTCGGCTAATTTGAAATTACGCTATATGCAGGGAAACTGATCTCAAATCGTATGTTATCATCCTGCTGAGTAGCGGCACTAAGTGGCTTAGATTGATTGATTGTTAATGATTCCGGGTGTGTCAACTACTGAGGTCATTAGTCCTGTAAGTGTAGTGCGTGTTTTTTACTCGGAAAGAAGCGGTGGTCTTCCCCCGCTGGATGGCCAAATCCGGCGCCGAGCTACAGTCGGGTAACGGGGTTTTCCCTAACCAGGAATCTCCCACCAGCGGGGCACCGCCCTAGACGGGACATGTTCTAAATCCCCGACCGATCTTCCGGCAGGTGTGGTAGTGTAGTGCATATTAATGGGTGTGTGTAAGGGATGAGGATAGGACAAGGAAGAGGAAGGAAAGATCGCGCGTGGTCCGTGGACCGTTTGTTAGTGTACTGCTCCGACACTCGCCTGAAAGGCTTAGAGTATTTTATATCTTAATGATATTTATTTTGAATCAAACAAATACAAAGAGATTAGATACTAGAGAGTAGATACTAGAACCAACTACTCACAACAGTTGAAATTGACTACTAATCTTATTTCATATTCAACAACCTATTCATGACATTTGCTTATGTGTTGTTCTTGTGGAAAATAACATTTCTAAATTGAGTGAATAAAAGTAAAGAACTTAGACATCAAAATGATTGTCTTTTTTTCTAACAAGACCAAATATTACTGATTTTAATTCCAGATTGTATTGATTACAAAGTGTTCAACAACAACACAATATAAGAGACACGATTCTTTAGTAAAGGAAGACCCAACTGCGCGAAACACAAGATAATTAAAATAGATAATCACTGCACACAACCTTAGGTGACCCCACTCGACTAATACACATGAATTTTCTCATGCTTAAAACTACAAGCTAAAGCATAAACTCTGAATATTAAAATTCAAAAGACCGCATATCATTAACTCTAATACACATAGAAATTCTATTAAAACGGTTATTCATATTGAAACAAAGAAAATGAAATACATTGCAATATTTGTACTAGCTTTTGCTATTACAAAGTACAAAGAAGCAATTTCAATAACACTTGGTATTTCCAAATTCTGTATAACAATGGTATTTCCAAATTCTGAAGATTATTATTGTAAATAAAAAAGTTGATGATTTCTATCCCACACAATAATAACTTTCCTAAGTTTATTGAATGAAAAGTTAGTCACAAACGATGATTGTTGAATATGAGTAGGAACAATTGGAACTTTGATGAACTCGATAATCTACTGGATATAATGTACGATGCGGGAAATGAATATTCAGCTGATAAAAAGCCACCCCTGTCCATCGTCAGAGATACCCAGTCTCTTTCTAGCAGGGTTGCCAGGTTGGGAAATTTGGTATCCAAAATGGGGATTTTTTTCGTTTTGGAGAAAGAATGGAGAACATAAATGGACGGGAAAATGCTTGAGAACTTTTTGGGGAAATTGTTTTCATCCAGAGTCGAGATAGAAATATTGTTATCTCGATTATTATGAATACAAAAGAAACAATAGACGTTATTCTCTCTCACTTTAATATATCGAAACGGGAAAATAATAACGACAGGCATATAGAGAAAAAAACATGAGAAAATCTAAGATATAGGGCTTCAAGCAGCTCAAAGTACGTTGATTGTTTGCTATGAATTACTTTAATTTAAGATTACAGCCAATGGCATGGTCAGGACAGCTTATGTCGTTGGTTAATAATTTGGAGAATATTTTTCGTTTCAAATTTGGGGGGGGGTGTTTCATTGGAGAGGTTATTTTGGGGAAATTCCATAGTAGTGGTGGTGAGGAAAGAGCTGGCAACCTATCTAGCAATCTTACATTCTAGAGATCGTGTTTCATGGCAGGACTGAAGCAATATTACTGACAGGTGATACCACAAAACGCCCCTCAGAGGTCCTAATTTGCGAAGTGGAGACAGAGCACTACCTGCGAGAGTGTGAGTAGAGATCGGATTTTTATGCAATCACATAAATATCCGATCTCTACTCATCAATTTATGCTTAGGCGCAGAAGAACGGTGTTCGGTTTTCCTTTCAAATAGGAGTTCCTAGATGCCTATTTTGAAGTGTAATTTTGCATATTTGAAGTAAAATTGCATGTTTGAGAGTTATGTGGATTATGTAGCATATTGTACGATAAACAATGCATAAAATTGCAAATTTTAAAGATGATTTATTATTTCCCCTTTTGTCTTGTTTCTTCTACAGGTAATACACTGTTAATATCAATGATTATCAGTGAATATTATGTTATTCAGTGATATCGTAAGCTTCCGCGGTCAGAGTCATGATCTGGGCTATCCGGGTGATGCCGCGTCGAAGGCTGGGGTGCCGACGTTTCGACCGACATATCGCGGTCCTCTTCAGGCCTGTACTGCCACTGAAGGCAGCGTCACCCGGACAGCCCAGATCATGTTATTCAGATTATGACTTCTCTTGAATTAATTTATTTTTCTTTCAACCCCGTGAATACTGTACCGTGTTGCAAAGGAACGATTCGCCGAATCGAGTAACGACGAAATAAACGAACCGCGCCTTTAATCACAGCACTGTTTCCTGCTTAAGTGACAGACCATACAACTCAAAGCACATTCTTCGAACATAGATTTTGTAGAATCAGTCGCTACTCATGTACTACCCGCTATCATTTCTCTTTCTCATTTTGCCGTGGGCTTGCAGTCAGTTGCAATCTGTTTGTTTGACAGGATATATTACGTTTGCGTGAGAAATGTCGAAAAGTATTTCATTGCGTAGTTCCAAGCTACGACTTGGGATTGCGGAATTTAACAAGAAATGTTAAATATTTACAATGGACCAACCAATATTTCTACGTAGTTCATCAACATCAAAATAAATGAATGTCGAGATATTTTGCTCTTGCTAATTTGATTATAAATTATCCATGCATTCAAAGCTGGGAGATCAAGTATTTTGTAAAACATATGGACTTGTCATCTTTGTTGCCCTGCATTTACAGTATATTTATTCCATATGATCAACAACATCTGCCCCGTATTTAGTTCCATTGCAAAATATAAAAATTTATCGTAGCTTGGGTAAATCTGCAGGGATCTTTAGTAGGAAGCGATTGCTCGTCTACAGTAACAGTTTCTTCACGTCTGTATAAAACCCGACAATTCTCTACAAATTTGTTCCATACAGCAGAAATCAACACAAATTTATCTGTTTCTAATCTAGTTGGTCGTGTGACTCGCACGTTAAAACAAAGACACTTCATTATCTCTTTGAATCTATTACGTGACATTACGTAAACAGAGGTGGGTCCCAAACAGTTGACCACATCATATATAAATCAAGTTTTGTAAAATTATAGGTTCGTCTCGACGTATGTGTAAAAGAGACAAGAAAGCTTCCTGCTCTTCTAAAAATATAGGGCAGTTGTCATTTCCAGACTTCAAACGAGCTTCAATTTCTGTGCACTGTTCTACATGTTTCATTATAGACTCATCAATAAACAAATCTCAAGCACTCGCGAAAGGTTCTTCTTGCGCGTCAAAGTCGTGGGCCCTGCAATTTCTTTTAGAATATTCTGAGATCTCAACCTACTAACCCTACGACTCCTCCTTTCGATTACTGTTCATGTGGTTGCACCATCCTTATAGACGACGCTTTGTCCAATTGGAAGTTGAGCCGTATATTACTTGCAGTTGATTGCTATACTAATTTGATTATGATTTTAATAAATGAGGAGAAATAAGAAACCAATATCAGATTTAAAATTTCTTTCGTAAAATAGAATTTTCTGTAAACGTGTTGTAACTAACAAGAATTCGTCTATTTTGTTGCACCACACTTACTGGCGACGTGTTGTCAAATTGAAAGTTGTGGTCGTGTATTATTTGAGAACCTTTGTGACTCATTAGATACTGCTTTATTGGTATTTTCGTTATCTGAAAAGCAAATAAATTTTATGGTAATAAAGTGTAATATTTATTTTGTAAAATAGAATTTGCTGTAAACCAGTTATGACTCACGCAAAATCAATTCCCTGTGGTTTGCCTCTTCTTTTTCGTTTCACACTCTTCATCGGACAAAGAGAACTCACTGTCAGGCGTGGAAATATGCCTATGTCTCTCAGAACAAATATTCTGAACATTCAAAACCTCAAGTTCGTCTCCTGAATTATCTCCCTTTAATTCTTGAAGCGTCAACAGAATATCATTTGTAGAGAGGCCCGACATCTCGCAGGAACTCTGCAAGTACTTCCAACACTCTCCATGACAAAGGACGAAATGCCCCGTTTCGATTTTTTAATCCTTGACATACACTCTCTTTCTTCTTCAGAACCGAACCGACTTACGTTCTTCATGTAATGCGTATTTTGTAAATAATAACCCCCGAAAGGCCTGGAGGGCCGAACAGGTAGGAAATAAATGAAAAAAGGAACCGAACTCGTCAACACGTGACGGCGAGAAACTCAGCACCCTTTATCTTTAGCATGATAATGACGAGGGACAACAAAGTTTTCGTTCAGAAATATATTGAACGACCATAGAGACACATCGTTCGCGACAGGACGATAAGTTTATACTTCAGTAAGTGTCGAAAATACGATTAGCAAACGTGTCGTATGTCCAAGGAAAAATATAGAAACACCTCTAGGCAGAGCGGTTAGAATGACCGCTACGGCACTTTTAGGTATGTAGCGAAATAAAACCAATTGTGACAGTGGGAGTATTTGTCAAGATTTGCTAATATATTATAAAAATAAGTATATGTCAGAAATTATAGATATCCTACTTCAAATAGTTTCAAAGTATTACACTTTGAAGTTAAAGAACTGTCAGAATAATCGTTCCAGTCCTTCTAGTGTTAAAACATCGATGTTCTTTGTCAATGTTTTCACCGACATCGAAAACATATTTGTAATGTATCGAAATATCATTGTATCGATGTTTTGATAAAATTTGCCTTCATTTCTCGGGGCACGCTCTCACCCCCTGCGCGCCACGGGGAGGTGGCCTCGGCGCTGGCTGGCTCGCGCGCCCAGCGCGCCCTGGCGTCGCGGCTTCGCATCACGCGGCTCGCTCGCCGCCACCGGCGTCCAGGCAGCCGCGGGCGGAAATTAAAGAGGGAAAAGCTCGGGCTTGCCACCCTGCACTCCACACCCTGCACACTGGGCCCAAAGAGGCGAAGGGCGCGCGTACGCAGAGGAATAAGCGATTATTAATCAATTAAATGACAATTGGGAATCTTTAGTTACACATGGAAAGGCAGCAAGACTGTGCCTCTTCAAGGCGTACACAAAGTAACAGGTGTGGATTTGAAACGCCATGTTACTTAAGTACACTGTCAGAAATTACATTCAATTTAATGTATATTTAATGTAAGACTGTACATGAATTTTAATGTACATTTTACATTAAAGGGATATTAATGTACATGTACATTAAATTTAATGTTTAAATGAAAATCAATGCAGATTTAAGGCTGACTGTTAATTTAACTTGTGTACATTAAATTTAATGTACATGTGCATTAAAATTACTGTACATGTACATTAAATTTAATTTACGTCCATGAAAATTACTTTCATGTACTTTTACATTAAAAGTAATGCCCAAATTTCTCACAATGTAGGAACGACCACTCAAAGAAAATAAAATGCCAACAGCAAAGAACGGATGTATGAAAATTCAGCTTTGTGAATAGGATCATTGTTAAAAGGAACAATTTACCTGCAGAGGTGCTGGAAACCCGTCCCAGAAGTGCGCGAATAAGGCGTTCAAGAGTTATTAAGAGCACACGGGTACAGTAATGTCCAGTGAAGTGCAGTGTCGTTGTTTAGGAAATGGAAATGCCTACAAAAGTACGTGCAAAGTGCGATGCATGTACTTACATTCAAAATATAAATTTCTTGTTACAGAAAAGTGCAGTGAAGTGAAAGGATGTAAAGAGACATTACGGAGTAGACATGGTCACATTTAAACTATTTTTATCTTTTTTGTACACGTCTGTTTCTGATAATATTTTAATTTTATTTGTTTGTAATATTTATCTTTTATAATAATTGTATGTATTAAATTGTATTTTTTATTTCTTCTATACTTATTTATTTTTTTTATTTTATTTTTGTTTGTTTTGTTTGACTTTTATTGATTATATCATAATTTTGATTTTTTTACTTTCTCTGATGATTTTCTGTCACCAAGGATACGTTGATTTGCAGTAATAAATTATTATTATTATTATTATTATTATTATTATTATTATTATTATTATTATTACTATTATTATTATTTATTGGTATGAAAATGGGTAATAAGAATAAACGGTCAGTGTATTGGAGATATAATAATTGAAGCTAATAATAATAGCTATAGCAAGCACACATCTGTCAATAAAACCATAGCAAGTACACGTCTCATCCGTAGCAATTTTCTACAGTCCATCTTACTCATCTAGGTTTTCTACGTACATATAATATCGAGTTGGGCCCTTATGCTAACTTGCGTGTGAGGTGCAAAAAAAGTCGATCAGTTTAGCAATTTTAATATTCCTACGCACCCTGTCTTTGAGAGAGTTTTATTGAGTGGCCCACGGTCTAGAATGCCCAAACTTAATAGCAATAAAAGTGCTCTTTCACATTGAGCATATTCGACGCAGCTGATTCGACGTTTTCTAACCCACGAGCAAATGTTTTTTGTCAACATGTTCCAAACAGGTAAGCAAATATTTAATTTACCTTCGGTAATGTGTATTAATTGTCAGAACAGTATGCATTGCACTGTTGGTACCAATGACAAAGAATGACGCTTCTAATTGCTGCTGTTATTGAGACAGAAAGTGACATTTAAAAGGCTGTGTCGTCAGAAGAGCCAATAAAACAGCTTAAAGTAAAAGAAAATTTATTCTCAAAAGTAAACTTCATGTCAGTTTATACTGCTACTGTTTAACTAACTATAATGCATCCTTTGAGTATTTAAGATCCTGTACTAGTCGCCTGAAATGGAAAAAGTTTAGAACCTAAAAAATCGAAGTAATAATAGTTTTGACGCATTAATACCATTATATGATGTTCCCCTCTACGATCCCTGGCAGTATAGTATTCTCCTAATAATAAATGGTGGGGAGGGAGAGAACGAGGAAAGAAAACTGGAATTATGAGAGGAAAGTAAAGAAACTACTGGTGCTGCTACAACAGCGCATTCTTTCTAGGATTATTTCTAAATTTGTAATTTTGTAAAATTGAGAGACATCAACAAGAATGAGACTCTTCTTTTATCCGTGAAAAATGGAGAGATTTTTGAGACAAAAATATTAAAATTTTTTAAAGAAGGGTCTCTGTTTAGCGCAAAATTACACGAAAACTACTCATATTTTCGAATAATAATCGAACATGAACGTTTTTAAAGATCCTTCTTTTAGGAACAGGTCTCCTTGTAAAAATCTCAATCTTTAATATTGTAGTACTAGGAAAACGCCACAAAAAATTGCACTTTTGCGAGTTTCAAACAATCTCGAATTTCAACGAACACGATACCTGCACCATTCTTTTAAGCGTACTTTACGATTTCCGAGGACAAAGTTTGATTAAAAAATTGATAACATTTTTGAGTAAATTTTGAACATGTCTATGAGGAATCGTGTAAAGTACCCTCAAAAATCAAAATATACTTTTAAAACTCTCAAAGCCTCGAGTTAATTCGGATCGATCGGGGAAAACCAGTTCTGAAGAAAATTGGCTACACGGTTTAGACGCAAGTGATGATCATGGACGCAAAGACAGACGGACAGACGTACGCCGTCAATCAACTTTTTGGTTACAAGGACCCACAAAACATGGATTCTGACTGCACCACGTGTCAGAGGATTTTTTCTATATTTAGAAACCGGATTTATGCACTTTTCTGGTCACCAGAGTCCAGCAATAAAAGTTTTTTCTCTCGAAAATTCGCCGTTTTCCGACGTACAATTACGTAAATTTCTCTTCTTATGAAGTACCTTCGTAAGGGCAAGAAAGTAAAAACAAATAAACAGAATGGACTCTTGGATTTCATTTCTAAATAATAGTTTGCCCCAGCAATTTTGGTTTAACTACCGTACCCGTGCAAGAACTCTCGCAATTTAAACCCCACCCTCTTCCCCATTTTTCCATTTCCATATTAAGCCTGTAGTATACCTGTTTGTTTAAGACCTTCCGTCACTTATTCCATGTGTCTCCTTGTAATTGATAACAATAAAATACACCCTTGTCAATACAAACTATTCTTATTTACCTTTATTACCGTGCAGAAAGTTACGCCTGAGTAATTCAATCGCGTAGAATATTCATTATTTAGTTTAATTTCGCATACAGTCGCAGATTCTACAGGTTCTGAACACGTGGGGCAGAATCGAGAAGGGTCGAACCAGCAAAAATGTAATAGAATGTTCAAGAAGATCTCTTCCTATAGATTACGGCGGGAGCAACGTTTCTTTGGCCTCAAAAATTTATTTTTTAAGGCTCTAAAACACTTCATTTAGGACGATATAGATTGAAAAATGGATCAGAGTGTTGCGGGTTGCATTTAACATGAATATTTAAATGCTCTTTTTTAAAACAAATCCTTCATATTTTTAAAGTCAAAGTGCAATTCGCTTCGTCTACGTGAAATTCTCTTTATCATAGACCTCATTTATAAAGATTGGCGGCGTGTGAGTGCCGCAAAAGGTATGTATACTACTGAAATAATATAGGAGACGATGCTTGCACTGCGGTCACAGGCAGGAAGCATGGCTCTGCGCTTTGGCAGTCGCAGGTTCTGCGCACTGTGCGCCCACCCACGCGGATAGGCGTCCGCGCGTGATTGCAGCCGAAACCGTTGATTGGTTGCTCGCTCAACTCGGCCGCGCAAACCGCCCTGAAAGGCTTTTGGCTCCGGAGAAAGCACGTTGAAGGAAGAGCCAACACACGAACGTGCTGGCGGTCTTTGAAGGCCCTGAGAAGCTAGTAGGTGTTGCTATTTCAGCACGGGAAATTGAACGAGGAAATCTGTTGCGGGATGCTCGAGGAAGAATGAGAATTCGGGGTGTTTGAATGTTGGGTGCTTTCGTCAATACCCGTTTTAAGGCGCTGGAGGGAAAAAATGATTACATGTTTTGAACTTTTAAAAAAAGCGTTGCTTGAAAAGAGTAATTAATTCTTCAATATTGCGTGCGGAAGTTATGGTCACAGGATTGTAAATTCTCAGTATGTTGAGCGTTTAAAATATTTTGAATTCCAAATCTTTTTATAGAAAAAAATACAGGTCTTCCTATTTCTTAATCACAAACAAATAATTGTTTTAAAATGTCGTATTACAAACATAATAGCATCTTTCCACAAAACAAAGTCATTTTGCTAAAGGAATTTGTTTTTACGAAAAAGTTCCTAGTTTGCATTTTATATTATTTATTTTGCTTTAAACCCAAGCTAAAAGGAAAAAATAAAATAAATATTAAGAAAGTTTACTTTAGATTTTTTGAGAAAAAACTTCCAAACAGTTTAATGAAATAAAATCTGAGAATAGATATTTCCTTCTCTTGGACAGAGATGGATAATTTATGCTAACAGGCAAAAGGTTGGGAACTTTCACCTCTTAAGATGATTCCAAACAAAACGAAAACGAAGTCGAATTTTAAAAAAATGACTAAAACTATAGACTATTTTCCAGGTGTCCCAGAGAAAAGGACATTAAAAACCAAAATTAATAAGTGCATGGAAATACTGGCTTGTGCACTTTAAGAACACCCAAATGTTCTGAAGAGAAAAATGAATGGAACCAATGAAAAAATAATTAAATACCTTCAAACTGAAAGTAAAAAAAAAGTTTTAAATAAGCATATTACATGAAGTTTATAGAAAGAGTTGTAACTGTTGCACCAATAAATATTATTTACATTTTTCGTGAGAAAATAACAATAAATGTGATCTTGCTTTAAAATCTTTAATTTCTTGCACTATATGTTAAATATCTTTTGGATGGTACATGGGCTGCGTACTAGCTCCACGTGGTGAGATCTCGGGTTCAATTTCCATTCGAGGCAAAATAGACTTGTAGCTTTCTTTTAAAATCGAACTAATTAGCCGTCTGCCGAAGAAAAACTCAGGCAGGCGAAGTTAACTAGTTACGGTGAAGGGAATACGTGATGTTTGCAACTTGTCTCTCTTACCCCCCCCCCCACAAACACGGGAATTCAACAAGGACCAGGCATGAGAGACACCGTTGGGAAGCTGGCAAAGGACAGTCCATTCAAAAAATTCTATAGTAAATCTTGAAAATTAACAATGCAATAAATGTAAAAAATGCACACAAATACTTATAAACTGTTTTCAAAACCATTCTTCAAGAAAATGAAAAAAACATTGGAGGGTTAGTTTCCAATATAGGCATGCGACTGTTGGGTGGTTCAACAACTCCAACGTTATGTAACTTCAGATTAATAACGAACAACAGATATTAATTAATTAGTTGATTGATTTCAAACGATATCAGACAATATCTAGACTACAAATCATTTCTATACATTTTTTAACAACATTCAGTTTAGTTGTGAAACATGTTTTGATTTTTTACGTTTATTTGTCCTTTATATTTTCATTATTTTCAGAGCTTTTGTGGGACTTTTTACCTTAAACGTACACGATTTCAAAAGTGATTTGATTTTAATCAAAATAGATTGTATAAAATTATCTCTGCCGGCATTCCCCCCCTCACTCGCGTATTGAAAGCCAACCGCAGGGCCACCTTTAGGAGCGAGGAGTTGAATGAGCCTCGGAAACCGCTGGGCGTCCACGGGTGAGTTAGATCCGGGCCTGGCACAACGGCGTCGCGGAAGCGCCGCCGCCCTAATCCTTCGAAATTCGCCCGAAATTCGTGGGCGCTCTGCGGAGAGCAGACGCCCGCGATGGCAGATGCCGCCGCCGCCTCCGCTGCCGCCTCCGCCGCCGCCCACCCACCCACCCCCGCTGCCACCGCAACCACACCGCCGCCGCCGCCGCCGCCGCTCACACTGCCGCCCTCCCGCCGCCAATGCCAGCGCCCACGCCGCCGTCAGCACTAGCTCCGTCACAGCCTCTGCCGCCACCCACGCCGCCACCACACCCCCGCCGCCGCCCACGCCCACGCTTACGTGGACGCCCCCGTCGCCGCCACTGCCGCTGCCTCTCGCCGCCACCGCACCTCCGCCGCCGCCCACGACACCGCCCACGCGGCCGCCCCAGGCGCCGCCTCCGTCGCCGCCCCCGGCCCCGCCGCCGCCCCTGCCGCCCCCGCCCCCGCCACCGGCTCCGTCCCCGCCGCCGCCGCACGCCGCCCCACGCCGCCGCCCACGCCGCCGCCCACGCCGCCGCCCACGCCGCCGCCCACGCCGCCGCCCACGCCGCCGCCCACGCCGCCGCCCACGCCGCCGCCCACGCCGCCGCCCACGCGCGGTAGCGGTATCTCCGCCACCGCTACCGCCGACGCTGTCTACCGCTAGTGCTGGCTCTGTCACCGAAACCGCCTCCGCTACCACCCCCCAACACGTCTCCGCCGTCACCACCAGCTCCACCACCGCCGCCTCCGCTGCCGTCACGTACTCATCTGTGCCGCCGTCACCGCCGCCGTCACCGCCGCCATCACCGCCGCCGTCACCACCGCCGTCACCACCGCCGTCACCACCGCCGTCACCACCGCCGTCACCATCGCCGTCACCGCCGCCTCCTCAACCGCCACCCACTCTGCCCCCGCCGTCACCGCCAGCTCCACCACTGCCCCACCCCCTCCGTCACCTCAGCTAACTCCATCACCGCCACCCCCTCTGCCCTCGCCGTCACCGCCAGCTCCGCCACTGCCACTGCCGCCTCCGCCACCGCCTCCTTACCCGCCGCAGCCGTCACCGCCAGCTCCGCCACCGCCGCCTCTGCTGCCGTCGCGTCGCCGTCACTGCCGCCGTCACCACTTCCGCCATCATCGCCGCCACCGCTGTCCCCTCAGCCATCCCTTCTAGCTCCGTGGCCGTCCCGGCCACTTCTTCTGCCGCCACCCCCTCCACACCCGCTAGCTCCACCGCCGCCGCCGCTTTCTCTGCAGTTATCGCTGGCTCTATCGCCGTTACCGCCGCCGCCGCCGCCTCCGCTCCCGCCCCCACTGCCGCTGTGACCACCGCTTCCGCCACATCCACTCCCTTTGCCCGCCTCCATTGCCGTCGCTGCTGTCGTAACCGCCTCAGATGTCTCCGTCACCTCCGTCGCCCCCGCCGCCTCCTGCGCCAGGGACGTCGCTGCCACTGATCCCTTCTGATGCTCTCTCCGCTTCTGTCTGTCGTTTTCTCCGCTCCCTGACGCTATCAGCTTCTGTTGCCGCTGTCGTCTCGTCTCCCATCGTCACATCTACCCCTACCCCTACCCTCAGGTGTCGTCGCCTCTCAATAGGTTTCTGCTCCGTCAACTCTGTCACAATTTATTTCAGCCGTCTCCCCCTTCTCTCTTTCTCTTTGTCTTTCTCTCTCCCTCTATCTCTCTCTATTTATTTATCTCTATAACTCTCTATCTATCTATCTAGCTAATCTCTATCTATACCTCTCTCTCTCTCTCTCTCTCTCTCTCTCTATCTATCTATCTATCTATCTATCTATCTATCTATCTATCTATCTATCTATCTATCTATCTATCTATCTATCTATCTTTTCCGGCTTTCCCTGCAACCTTTTCCCACCTACTACCACTACTTTCTGAGGCTATCGCCAATATCTCCAACGGGCCATCACTCTCTCCTCATAGCGCCGCCACCGGGATAGGTGGCTCAGGGCATCACGAGATAAAACTAAAGTGACTCTCACTGGGAGGTTTACTGACCTAGGCTTGAGTCCTGACAGTGGCAGGACTTCTTCCGTCTACCCGCTCCACTTCGTGAACTCTTGCGTGAGGGAGGCGGGTGCGCAGGGACTGGGGCGGACGTCCCTAGCTGCGCGCAGGGGTGGGGAAAGCCTCTGCGCATGTCCCCCCTCCCCCGCCTGCTAAGATCTGAATAGGCCGTCGCGAGGCTGAGGCGCGACGTCGCCAACGTCTGAGCGAGATGTTATCCGCAGCTGCTCAAACACAAACTCCCGCGCGGATTATTCGCTTTATTGATTCGCAAATTGTCTCCGATAAACGCAGTGAAACTTCGCATTATACAAATATCATCTCCAAGGGTATATGACCTTCTTCTACTCAGTCTTTCTCCTCGCTATGTATTTGCCTATTCCTTAGACTGCGTTCTTCCGGAGCGTTTGAAGGTTTAAATTCATTAATAATTACTTGCATATCCCCCTTATTCTGCCACGTTTCATTAAATAACGAATTTATTAAGTTATCACGGCAGATAAATGTATGGTAGGCTTCTCGATATGCGTGGCACCAAAATATGAATGAATGAAAAAACACGTAGTTCTGTCAAATTCTGTGGACATTAGTCGGTGTCGGAGTTCATCGATCTCGAATCTATTTATATCGACACACACACACACACACACACACACACACACACACACACACACACACACACACACACACACACACACACACACACATATATATATATATATCCAGTTAAGTAGAATCTATTGACAAATATTCTGACCGTTTGATTCAAATGGCATTAAGAAAGTTTCATTTACTTAATAAAGTTATGTAAACTTCCTGTTTCATAATCGTTACACTTACCTTCTCTCTCTCTCTCTCTCTCTCTCTCTCTCTCTCTCTCTCTCTCATACATATATAGATAGATAGATAGATAGATAGATAGATAGATAGATAGATAGATAGATAGATAGATAGATAGATAGATAGATATAGATGTATAGATTGATAGATAGTTAGATAGATAGATAGATAGATAGTTAGATAGATAGATAGATAGATAGAGAGAGAGAGAGAGAAAGAGAGAGAGAGAGAGAGAGAGAGAGAGAGAGAGAGAGAGTAACTGGATCGTTTAAAAATGAGGGTATTAGAAAAATGGGTATTTTATAAGATCAGTTTCATGATCGAGTATAATTTAAGGAATAAGTGTCACTGGCCGTTGTTGAAAACTCTCGCAGATTTATCTCAATATCTGAAAATGCTAATTTGAACAATTGAATGATTACTTGGCTTATAGATTTTCTCATTAGTAAAATGTTTCTGCTACGTTGAACAAATGATATTTGATAAGTGAATTAACTTTTTCACAATGAGGTAGGGCGATATCGGATTAGAAATAATTTAGCTGAATTTACTGCCGTCCTCCGTCACGAGAAAATGGCGGAAGTTCAGAGAAAGTCCCCATTACCTTTTAGCTATAATTTCAATAAAACGATTACGCATACAATGTCGACTTCTTTCAACCTGAAAAGAATTCAGAACGCATTACCAAAATTGTAACCGTAGTTTCTCAACAGCGTCGTCTACTTGTTTTGCAGAAGAATTGTTTCGGACAAATATGTGATCTAATAGTAGTTTATGCAATTAGTTTATAATGTTAAGCTTTATTGCATGAGTACATGTTTTGAAAACGAGCGACGTTAGGAGCGAGTTTTCAAATTTGTACGAATGCAATAAAGCTACATTATAAACGAGTTGCATACGCTATTTTTTTGTATAACAGCATTATAAATTTACAAGAGAATCAAAGTTAATTTCGCGAAACAACTTTCTTCTGACGTCTCGGGTGCTTGACATCCAACGCCCTCTGGAAATCAAATTCAAGATGGCATTGTTGACATCCGTGCGAGGAAACGGTTGTCGGCTGTTCCGTCTTCTTCTACCTCCCCACGATTCTCTCGCTACTATTGGCTGAATGTGTGATGACGTCATGTCGCGTTTAATAATGGCGATGACGTCATGTAACGTGCGATAAAATACTGGATTATGCACGATTCGGGGTATCGAAAAGGGTCGTTTATAATGATGGTATACAAAAAACGTTTTTATGGAATGAGTGACTGCACGAAAAGCAATTTTAATGTCATTGGGATGGGAAAACTGTTCCATACTGTTAGGCCTACCACTTCCGCTGATTTAAAGGACCCCTAGTGTTTACCCTTCCCAATTTCCGTTCATTAACTTCCAAACGCCGGGAAAATTTGATTTCCTGGCTTTCAACTGACCCGGCTAAAGTTTGCCGGGTTGGAGGCAGAACAAAAAATCAGTGAAAGGGAAGTATATGAATGGAATTTTCGAGAGAGAACATTATTTTCCCACGAGTGGTTTCTTCTGAATGATTTTTACATTTCTTTTCTTTTCTCGTCCGAAGGGTCAGAATACCAATTAATCCTATTCATAACCTATTATTCCAGTAAACTTAATTATTAATTGTCGAACTTAAGTGAACAAAAATATAAAACTTCAATAGGAACATTAAGATCAATTCGAGCTGTAATTGCTATAACTAATGGCGAAAATGAACATGCTAAAAGTTTACTCTTTTAACTAGATAGTTCATTAACTCTTAACTAACTAATAATATTCGTTGAAATTTGTACAAAAATTATGAAACAATAATTATTACAAATGAAACAATGAATGCTTATGAGAAACAAGAAGATTTTAACATGAATGCTAATAATTTTCGTGTCCGTGTCACATAATATTCAACAAACGTGTTTTGCATGTGATAGGGATTAACATTCCTTAAAATATAAACAATGAAAGTAAAATATTAAATAATGAAGATAGGAAAGGCATGACCATTATGTTTCCATGTTATTTATAACATCTTACTTTCCGAAATAAAATTTGCTATTTCTGGAGTTGGTATGAATAGGGAATCATGGATTTTATATTTGCTGCTCATTGAAAAATAAATCTAAATACTTTCACACAAAAATAAATCGAAACGCTTTCACACCCGGCGTCAATATTAGTAGAAGTGTCCGGGACGATAGGCATTTATCCAATTGAAGTTGAATAGTCAAACGTTCGTTCACAGCTGGTGTGGACATCTTCATTGGTAGCGAGTTCTCGGGCGGGAGCGGGCAGCGGAGGGGGCAGCGGAGGGGGCAGGGTCGCGCGCTGGCTTCTGATTGCGTATTGGTTCGCGGACTGGCTTGTGATTGGCCATTGACCGAACTGTGATTGGTTGATGTGTGACGGGAAACTCTATTTTTACGTGGCTTGCTTTTTGTGTTATGGGAATTGGGATGCCAGACGGAAGTAATTATTACTATCTTTACTATTACTATCTTTTCTTTTTCTGTTGAATTTATTTAAATGTTTGGATCTCATACTACAAAATCAAGCCACAATAGGATAGAGTTGTACGTGAATATAGGGTGACTAAGTCACGCCATTATCAAGGACATTCACGGTACATTGACAAAGAGAATCAACAATCTGGGTGATAACCTGGCAAGGCCAGTGGCGCTAGCCGAATTCTTTTACTACGCTCCGTGAAGTCACGAAGGTTAAGCGAATTCAAGACTCGCAGGTTCCTGGTTGGGTGACCGGCTAGGGACCCCGGGATCTAATGGCGCCGAACCCCTGGCCGAAGGGATGAAAGGCACTTACTTGACTGCGACGTGACGAGACTTGACAAATACAGTAATTACTCTAACAGTAATGATAGTAATTACTTGGTAACGGAGGATTACTCCAACAAAAAAGCACTCAACGCCCAACAAGGGTTAAGAGACACGTTGCGTGAACAACGACGCAAGAATATGAAAACAAAATAAAAATAAATTAAATAAAAATAAACAAAACCCACGCTTCCAGCAATTCCTAAGGACCTACAACCACGTTCTTAACAATCCTCCGCGACCCACCTCACACCCATTAGATGTACTTCAGATTTCACCTCCCAGAACATAAAGCAACACGACTCTTTCTTCGTCCTGGAAATAACATCATGAAAAGGATCGAAACAGTTAACCCCACTAAATATTCTCACATCTACCATATCCCCATTACAACCCATCGTATCCTCTGCGAACATTAACTAGTCTGGGGCAGTAGGAGAAGTCGTAAACCATCCCTTTCCACATTCAGAAAATTTCCACATTCTCACTAGTAAGGAAGAGCGCAAAGAGAAGGACCTCTCCAACTTACAAAAAGACCTCGTGACACCAACCCTATCTTTGGTATACTGAAGAAAGCTAGCCATTCCTTCTCACCATGGTGTGCTGAAGTTTGCCTGCCATTCCACACCAACTCTATCTTTGGTATACTAAAGGAACCTAGCCATTCCTTCTCAACATGGCGTGCCGAAGCTTGCTTGCCATTCCACACCAACCATATCTTTGGTATACTGCAGGATGCTAGTCATTCCTTCTCGCTATGGAGTGCTGAAGCTTGCCTACCATTCCACACCAACCCTATCTTTGGTATATTGAAGGAAGCTAGCCATTCCTTCTCGCCATGGAGTGCTAAAGCTTGCCTACCATTCCACACCAACTCTATCTTTGGTATATTGAAGAAAGCTAGCCATTCCTTCTCACCATGGCGTGCTGAAGCTTGCCTGCCATTCCAATTCATCCTGGGCACGCTGAAACAATCTAACCATTCATACTCATTGTGGGGATACTGAAGGAAGCTAACTATTCATATAACATAACCCCAATCGAATCCCTTAAAAAACTGTAATACGCGTAATAGAGCGCAGTATTTTGGGACATATATGTCAGAAGGTGATAGAACTACTGATCGTTCATGAACTGTAGGCTAAGTCAACATTCAGGAAATGGCTAATTAGAGGTACATTTCTTGGATGATGTAAGAAAGAATAAGGATCAGTAGTTTTAAGACACATGTAAAAAATAATGAAATACGAGGCCATAGAGCCGCTATTTTTAATTGTATAGAGACGCATCAACAAAGATGGCCATGGAACGCGTATGTTGTTATTCAAGCCACAAGCTTACCATATAGTCAAACATATTGTGATTTGATATTATAGGAGGAAAAATTAATACATATATATTTTTCCTTCATTATTGTTTGTTTCTGAGACAAAGGTTTTTCCATCCGTACGTTCAAAGCTACTACGAAAAACACGGCTGCCTCTTTCTGCACACGGTTGCCTCTTCCCCAGTCTTTTCCAATTAATCAATAAATACTAATCTGTTGAGGAATAAGAACCATGAACCTTTGGAATACACATCCGTTTACATTTCACATCATATTCAGATTACGTAGTCTATACGTGCAAACTGATCACATCGTAACTTCATTAACAGCCGTAGAATGTTTAATTTTGTCTCCCATATTTGTTTTTCTGAACATTGCAACCGAACTTTTATCCAATTCCCGTAAAAGGATAAAAGCACTCTTGTATAATTACACAATCTACTATTTCTCTTGTGCTAAACTCGCACACGTACACCCACAAGCACACACGCGCATCCCACACGCTTTTTAATGATCACAAAAACACCGGCTCTCTGGAGGCAGAGATATCAAATATCTCGCTCGTAGACTGGCGTGACGCGTAAAAACAAAAGCAATCACAGCGATGCAACAAAAAGCACACAATTTACGGCTCGTTTATTCCCAACGCCACACCTTCAGCTCTCGCGAGCAAACATTCCCTTATGAAGCAACCTTTCTCCCCGGCCGCGGCGGAGAGCGCGCGGAAAATGGATTGTAAAGCGGAATGGGAGACCGACGCCGTCGGCATCGCTGCTCGTCGCGAGGCTTGCAGGCGGCTGGCGCGGCCTTCTTTTCGTCCGGGTGGGCCATTAACGGCGGCCGGAGGGATTACCGCTCGCAATCGGAGTAGCCCTTACGAGCGTCAGCCCTCGCCACCCATTGCCCGGCCCGTCCAAGCTCCACATCCCTGCGTCGATCCGACCCGCTCCGACCCGCCGTGCTCCAGTTCCTCGGTGTGCCCTGCTGCTCCCCTTCACGCTTCCATTCTCGCTCTATCCCACTCCGCCCCGTCATGCTTTGCATCCCCGTTCCGCCCCGCCCACCTCCTTTCATCGCTTTATTCCGTCTCAACCGAATCCCGTTCTCGCATACAGTGGAACAACATAATCCAAATGGCGGTCGTACCACACACATTTTTCACAACCATTTTTCACAACCATTTTTCAACCATTTTTCACACATTTTTCACAACCATTTTTCGCTCCTCCCCGCCACGCTCCAATTCCTCGGTTCGACCTGCCACGCTTCCATTCTCGCTCTTCTCTGCTCCGCCCCGTCATGCTTTGCATCCCCGTTCCGCCCCACCCTGTCGTGCCCTGCTCCTCCCAGCCCCCCTCATCATTTTATTCCGTCTCAACCGACTCCCGGTCTCGGCCACCGTAGAACAACAAAATCCAAATGGCGGTCGTATCGCTTCAGGACCATTCTTCGTTTCTCCCCACCATGCTCCACGTATCGCTTCGCTCCTCCCCGCCACCCTCCAATTCCTCGGTTCGCCCCGCAACGCTTACATTCTCGTTCTATCCCGCACCGCCCCGTCATGCTTTGCATCCCCGTTTCGTCCCACCCTGTCGTGCCCTGCCCCTCCCAGCCCCTCTCATCACTTTATTTCGTCTCAACCGACTCCCGGTCTCGGCCACAGTGGAACGACATAATCCAAAAGTCGGTCGTATGGCATCACAACCATTCTTCGTTTTCCCCCGCCATGCTCCACGTATCGCTTCGATCCTCCCCGCCACGCTCCAATTCCTCGGTGCGCCCCGCCACGCTTCCATTCTCGCTTTCCTCGCTCTACCCCGCTCGTCTCCGTCATGCTTTGCATCCCCGTTCCGCCCCATCCTGTCGTGCCCTGCTCTGCCCAGCCCCTCTCATCGCTTTATTTCGTCTCAACCGACTCTCGGTCTCGGCTACCGTGGAACAACAAAATCCAAATGGCGGTCGTATCGCTTCAGAACCATTCTTCGTTTCTCCCCCGCCACGCTCCAATTCCTCGTTCGCCCCAACGCTTCCATTGTCGTTCTATTCGCTCTGCCCCGTCATGCTTTGCATCCCCGTTCCGCCCCACCCTGTCGTGCCCTCCGCCCGGCCCCTCTCATCGCTTTATTTCGTCTCAACCGACTCTCGGTCTCGGCCACCGTGGAACAACAAAATCCAAATGGCGGTCGTATCGCTTCAGAACCATTCTTCGTTTCTCCCCACCTCTCGCTCTCTCTCTCGCTCTCTCTCGCTCTCTCTCCCTCTCTCGCCCTCTCTCGCCTCTCTCGCTCTCTCTCGCTCTCTCTCCTCTCTATCTCGCTCTCTCTCTCTCGCTCTCGCTCTCTCGCTCGCTCTCTCTCTCTTCTCTCTCGCTCTCTCTCTCGCTCTCGCTCTCTCTCTCTCTCTCGTCTCTCGCTCTCTCTCTCGCTCTCGTTCTCGCTCTCTCTCTCTCGTTCTCGCTCTCTCTCGCTCTCGTTCTCTCTCTCTCTCGCTCTCTCTCGCTCTCTCTCGCTCTCGTTCTCGCTCTCTCTCGCTCTCTCTCGCTCGCTCTCGTTCTCGCTCTCTCTCGCTCTCTCTAGCTCGCTCTCGCTCGCTCTCACTCTCTCTCGCTCGCTCTCACTCTCTCTCGCTCGTTCTCGCTCTCTCTCGCTCGTTCTCGCTCTCTCTCACTCTCTCTCACTCGCTCTCGCTCTCTCTCGCTCGCTCTCTCACTCGCTCTCGCTCGCTCTCGCTCGCTCTCGCTCTCTCTCGCTCGCTCTCGCTCGCTCTTGCTCTCTCTCGCTCTCTCTCGCTCTCTCTCGTGAAAGTGGTGATAGCAAACCTGCAAATTATTGCATAAAATTAAAACATGTTTAATACTAGTAAATAATTAACAGCAAAAGAATAAAAATATCAAGATCATTGTCAAAGTACAATAATAAAACAACCATCGCATTTAGCAACAACAGATTAAAAATTAATTTAAATGGAATTAGAATCTTCATTTTATCCTGCAATAATACATAACATAAAAATATTGGAAATTATTTAAATGTTCGTTTAAGTAAGCCTTATTATTTGAATTCTGTAACGTTTTAAGGGTAAACTCACTGTAATAACTTGATTTCAACTTGCAAATATTGGCTAAATTAGCAAATGTAATTTTTATTGTCTCATCTGAATGGCGTTTAAATGCGATGCAAAATTCCGGAATTCGATTAGTGCTATCGTATTTCGTTCTCGAGATATATGTAATTGCTTATAAGAAATTGAAATCTTAGAATGACCCCATTTGTTTTCACTTAACACAAGCATACTGAAAAACCAGTTCTCCAATGTCGCGCTTTTGCCTGCTACGCTTAAAAATCACTTAGCTTATAAACAAACTCTGTGGCCAATTTCATTACGATAAATACGATACGAGAAATAATTTTATGGCGAGTGTGAACATAACTTTCGTTTTGCTTATGTATTCTCTTTTAAGTCCTGCAATTTGCAAATCGATACATTTAACAAATAGGGAGGAAATTGATTTTAAACAAATTATTTTTCAAGGTGCATTACGTTGAAACGATAGTTTTTGCTTTTCTATCAAAGGGATGTTGAGCAACCGAATAGCTGTATTATTAAATTTTTTCAAAGGCTCCTGTTGAAACCGAGAGTAAGAAAGTATTTGTTCCTCTTGTTTAACCATTACCAATAAAAAATAGGGAAACATGCTGCTAGCTGTTTGCTGTAAACTGTATTGGATTGGATAAATGGAATGTTAAAGTTTTCAAATAAAGAAATAATTATTTTGTGTGTTGAAAGATGACATGAGTAGAATCACACATCACAAAACGTAGGTAAAACGAGTTGTTACTACTAAAAGAAAACAAAAAAATATGTTATAACAATTCAAAGAGATTTGGCGTTTATGTTTACAGTTTAGTAAATATTAATGCCGTAGCATTTTCTAGTGAAAATACATAGAACGAACTTGGTGGTCAAGTCATATTACCTTCCCAGTACAGACTACATTTCAGTTTCAATCCCACAAATATCGTGTTTGTTGGACGTTACTCTCCATTCTACGAAACTACAGAAACCTTGAATTTTGCACGATCATCTTTACAGGGAGGACGTAGTGGTTTATTAAACGAAAACGAGTCATTCAAGGTATGTAACGTCCAATCGTTGAAAATGTTTAACCATTATAAACTACCCCTAAGGAAAATATCAAATAATCAATGTTAATGATCACCAGCTTAACTTGCTTTTACTACTTGGAGGTTTTCAACATCCCAAAAATCTACAGAAAACGCATGTTTTTCCAGGTTATTATAAAACCAATTCAATAAATATAAGCATTTATTATTTGTAAAACACTGAAATATCTTAGATGTTATATGATTCATGTTTTCATTCTGGTCTGAGATTTACAAAAACTGATAAGCAGAGAAAATTAAAATAACTCTGAGTGACTGATTAAGCGTATGCAATTTTTAATCTCCTTCTGCTTCAAGGCATAGATTTAAAGAAAAAAATTTAAGCTTTTTTTTGAAAAAAATTGGAAAATTCGATGAGACAATGTGTAAAGTACCTTCAAAATTAAAAGATTCGTTTCAAATTCGAAGATTCGTAATATTAGCCAGATCGTTCAAGGAATATCCATTGTTTTGAAAATACTTTAGGATCTAGAATTACTCATACGTAGACGGATTGACGAAGAGGTTTTTCGAAAATCAATTTTTTAAGTTAAAAAAAGCGTTTTGACAGCCCTAGGTTTAGAAAGTAGTACAAGAAGAAGATCAACAGTCCACATTTTTTGAAGTAGTGACTTACAAAACGTGTTTTCTGTGAAAATTTCGACACTTTCTCCTGCAGCATCACGTAACTCTCTTTACACTAGTATACATGGAGGTAAAAATATGCCAGGGTTACTAGGATTTGAACTCGGGTCAAAGACTACTTTATACTAAATATAGGACTATACTTAGACATTACTATACTGAGACAGACTATACTGAGCATAACAAGAAAAGTAACATTAATTTTAACAACGATACATAATGAATTATTTACCATTTGGACTGTATAAATGTATATAAACAATCTGTAACAAGTATTGTACTGCAGCCTCCGGGTCAATGACCCCCATCTCGATCAGGTTTTTTGTCCAGTTTCCCTGATCCTTTGAGCAAATGCTGAGATGGCCCCTTGTTTTGCTTCTGGACATAAATGTGACTTCATTATCTGTGCACGTCTTCTAGAATTCATTGGGAAATATATTTATTCAAATTATCGTTTCCATGTTATTGCGGCAGGAAGTATTATTCCTTGACGAAGGACATCATGGATAAGAGCCCAAAATTTATTGCTTATTTTATTTATTGCTTAGCTTTTTTAAATTTAATTTTCAAAATTTATGTAGTATATGACTCAGTGTAGGGATCACAGAATTTTGAAAATGTGCACAGAATTCACTTCTCCCCATAGCACGTCATACGCAGTTTCAATTGTTTTTTGACGTAAAATAAATAAATAGGAGGAGAGTATTACAAGTAATAATTAAATTGATTAATATTGTTGTATTACTGAAATTACAAACAAAACATACATATTACTTATTGATACGGCGCATTTATTAAAAAAATATCTTTAATTTTCTACACTAACAATGCCTA
Source organism: Teleogryllus occipitalis (assembly GCA_011170035.1). Classification (NCBI taxonomy): domain Eukaryota; kingdom Metazoa; phylum Arthropoda; class Insecta; order Orthoptera; family Gryllidae; genus Teleogryllus; species Teleogryllus occipitalis. The sequence continues at coordinate 84,144 of BLKR01003887.1, forward strand.
TTGTCCCATTGTAAGTTATGACAATTCCATTAATATAACTGGTCATTGATTTTGGAATAGTTCTGTAATGTCAGTCATGGTTTGCGGGTGTTACTATAGACGCATAAAATGATATATGACTAAACATCTTACATCTAAATACGAATTTTGACTTCAAATGTCTCATCATTCATGAACTTGTTTTAACGTATGCGTTCAGAGTTAAAAAAAGTGTAGTGTAGTATTAGTTGAATTTCCTACCAATAAATGCAACTCAGAAAGTGAATTGTTTTAATAATGTCTACAATTAACCACTTTCGGAAATAATTTTCATGTACATTTATCAATAAAACAATTTCGTATGTGTGGCTACTAGAAAATGCGGTCAAATTTATTCAGTGAAAAGTTACGTCAGTTTTATATTATTTTATTATTATGTATTATTCATCACCCTATTTCCAACTTAATGTACCTCTACAGTCGACGTCACTTCTTTCATAATAGGGCGGCAATATTCTCTCGTTTATCAAGCGAGTTTGTAATAAATATTGCAATACTGTAAACGAATTTTTCCTTTTCCACGTGAAAAAATTTCCTGAAAGAAGCCCCCCGGCACTGGTGAGTTATTGAAGGTCCCAATGCATCCTCTCCGCTTGCGAATGCCGCTCCCGGTAGAACATTGTGAAATTTTCATCGGCCCAAATCAGATTGGCAGGCGATACCTGCGGCTTCACGCCCACAGCCCTCCGAGGTTTCCGCCACCAAAAATGGACGAAGGCTGCCGCAGGCAGCAAGAGATTACGCGCACTCGGCCAGAAATGGACGCGTTTCCAAATGAAGGCTGCCACTGTAATTTAAAAGTTCGGACGTTCATCACACTCAAACTGAAGCTCTCAGTTCGTAGTTATTATGAACGATAATTTTAGATCTTGATCCGAGAAAACGATTTATTACGCAAATTGAACACAATAAACGATGATACGATGATCATTCGAATATTACTTCAATAAAAAGATAAATATTGTAACATAATACATTAAAATATGACAGATTACAATTTTACAAACCATCCAACGCTATTTTACACAAGAGAGAGAGAGAGAGAGAGCATCAAAACCAATAATTAAAAGGAACATAATACTATGTTACGATGAGTCATCTTTACATTCTACTGGTATAAAATTGAATTTCTGTGATTTAGTCAAGCTAATATATTATTATTGCATTTACTTGTTTTTATTTCTTGCCATATAATCGGACATTGAAGAAAAATTCCATATTACATCGTAAATTGCAATACGCGTAAATGTAATATTCCTCTACGTATGCTACGACAGCTTTGTATTACGCTGTAGCAGATGCAGCACTGGGAGGTGCCGTGCTGCGAGTGCGACTACATACGGGGATCAGAACGGGTTTCAGGGGATTGTTTGCCTTTAGGGGAATGATAGACAATATGCAATGAGAATGAATATAAATTTAATTGCATAATAATTATGAATACAACTGGTTTTGGTTTATAATAAGCCGGAGGACCATAGAAAGTTTATAAAGTTACTGACTGCTCTTCTTTCTTGAAGTACACTTGGGTTTAGCTTACTTACAGTTTGTAGCAAGGAAGGCACCAACCCAAATCACTCGGCTGAGTGTGTCGCTGTCCGGGCTGAGGTAGGGTCCAGGCAGTTCGGTGGTGCGAACTGGCATGGGCGCGGACTCAGATGACCGGAGCTGGTGGTGGAGTTTGCCGTGAATTCGGCCAGGTGGCGGCTGCGGCCCGCGAGTGGCACGAATTTGAGGCAGTTTGATTTGGCCGTACTAATCGCCTTGATAGGCGAAGCAGGAACAGCCGACCTTGATGAGTTTTGCTGGTCAGTCAGTTTAACAAGTTCGGAGCAGTGTAGTTTGAGAAGTTCTGTTTAGTCTGTTCTGTTGAGTCTGTTCTGCTGGTTGTCTCGATTGTCTGTACTGATTGTCTGTTCTCCCTCGTCTGTTCTCTTGTTCTCCCCTGTGGGAGCGAAGTCGCAGTATTTATTATATTGCGGGTGTGATTGAGGCCGTGGAGGGGAGAGTCACGTGGCTGTGACTTGGGCCTATGGTAAGGCGTAAAGGTTTGAAGTGCTCGCAATCGGCTCCCTATTCGTGATATGCCTTCGGGCCTGGGGAGAGGAGTGTCACGCGACATTGGCGGCGATCGGAAGCAAAGGCGGTGGCACGTGGGGTGCCCGCGATGGCGGCCCGTTTGTATTTGAGATTTTTCGAAGTGCAGCGGCGTGCTGGCATGCACAGAGACCGACTTGTGAGAGGTTGGTGAAAGTACGCTCTTACTAGTGGGAGGTCGCGCGGGAAGAAAGCTTTTAGGGGCTGCGCCTTAGTGGCGAGATTAAAAATTTGATCGCGAGATTGAACAACGCATGGGCCTACAATTGCACCGACCTCAGCCAGCCGGTGGTCATAATTTCACCAGAATCACTGTTCGCAAATGCCAAAAATGACGTCCCGCTGTGACTCATGCCGCAAGTGATAACGGCACTGTGAACCTTGGAAACGCGCACGTTTCGTTAACATACAGGTAGCGAAGAAAAAGGGAAAATCACACTTTATTCGTGTATATCACGTTATCAGTGATTTTGATGTGAAATCGGCAAGGGAATTATTTATTATTAATATTATGAGTCACACACTGATTTTTTCACCTGATGACTGATCATGGAAATGCGCGGTTTACCTGGCAATTATAAAATGATTGATAATTTTAATCATATTTTGAAATCTATTATTATTATTATTATTATTATTATTATTATTATTATTATTATTATTATTATTATTATTATTGGCAAATTCTCCACATAGGTGGAAGACGCTTAGCAAGATTCTTAATGTTTCTTTGGGTTCATTCTGTTGTTCCCATATGCTTTCATTCTTTTCGATGAAGCTAGTTTTCATTCTTCTGACCACTTCGGTCTGTATTGTTAGATTGCGTTTTGCAACTTTACATTTGTCCACTGCCTGCTGTATAGTAAAAATAATAGTTATTATTATTAATTTATTCTTAATTTATTATTATTATTGTTATTCCTCTAAATCACGGCTAAAGATATTACGAGTCAGTTGTTTATAAAATATACTCCGGGTTGCAATCAGCTTCGTAAGGAGTAAATCTAGGGACGATGCCTGTACAATACTTTGCGCAAAATGTGGGCGGTTCCCAATAAAGCTGTCTTGAACTTCTCAGTCTTTTGAATCACCTGAGAATTCAGCCAAGTTTAACCAAGGGGGGCAACTCATGATAGGGAGTTATCGGTTAGAATATTCTATTATTTTCCACGTCTTAACCACAGAATAAACACATTCCACCCTAGCAAATCGCAGAGCGGGTGGCACTATGAGGCTCGCCTAGAAGCTTCTAATGTGAAAAGGCGAGCCGTGTCGGGCCGTCGGATTTTTTTTTATCCTGGCGGTTCGCGCAGGTTATTGATGCGACAGGCGGGCGAACGCGTCCTCCCTGAGCTGTCCCCGAGTCAAGAGCAGAACCGTGCGCAACGCGGCGGGCAATATTGGACGGACGGACAGCGACATAAAAAATTAATGCAGTGGCTGGCGGCGCGCTCGCGCACGCTGTAGTGCGGAAACTAATTTATGCGCTCGAGAATTAATATTCCCGTTCGCGTAGAGGGCATTATTTTGTCGTACCTCAGCCGATTTTTAACGCTTGCGCCGTCTCCGGTGACGCGTCTCCGCGTGCCACTAAAAATTTGTGACAAGGGAAGTAATTGCAGATTATTCCTTGGTTTTTTTAGATTAATGGCTCAATTTCATGCTTTTGGTGTTCAATTCGGAGAGTCCGGAGGTACATCATAGTGACGAATGTCGTATGGTTCTGTGAATCGTGGTTACGTAGGAGATCAATAGGAGAACAGCTAAAAAGAACATTTTTTTGGATTGATAAATTCTCTATCTTGCCTTTCATCCAATTAGAAAATATACTATCAGTTATTATAACATTGCGTAAATCAATTTTCTGAGTGTTATTACGTTTTGATTGGTGTCTGCCACATATTTGTTAACTTTAAATGGTGTGTAATAATAATAATAATAATAATAATAATAATAATAATAATAATAATAATAATAATAATAATAATAATAATAATAAAGATACTGAGAGATACTTGACGCCAACTAAAGAAGAAATCGAAGGTTACTGGGGAGGTGTATGTTCAATTGAAATTAAATATAATGCTAAAGCAAGCTCGTTGGGAACAATTCGCAAATTAGCAGAAACAATTGTGCCCATGGCGACCTTCCATATTGAAACAATAAAGCCTATTCTTGCCAAAATAAAGAATATCAGAAGCCCTAGAAGCGATACTATTCATAATTTTTGGCTGAAGAATTTATCAGCTTTGCACAGTAAGTTCCTTGAATGTAAAAATACTTTTATTGAAGAACCCAAAGCATTCCGCATCATCTGGGCACAGGTGTGACGTATCTCATACCGAAGAGTTCCAGAAGTCGTAATCCAGCAAGATATAGGCCTATAATGTATTTGAACACGTTGTAAAAACTATTAACATCATATGTGTCCAAGAACCTGGAAGATCACTGTAGTGGTAACAATATCCTAGCAGAAAAACAAAAAGGATGTAAGAAAGGATCGCTAAGCTGTAAAGAACAACTAATTATTGACTCAGTAGTCTTGAAACAAGCAAGTAATAAGCAAAGAAATAAAATATATTTGCAGCGTACATAGATTACCAGAAAGCTTATTATTCGGTCCCACATGACTGGCTTTTAGACGTGCTAAAAATATTCAAATTCCATCCCAAGTTGATAGACTTTTGTTCAACTCTAACAACAATGTGGAATACAGAAATTTTTATTAAAAACCAAGGAAGTCAACATTATCACAAATAAAATTAACATTAACAGTGGTATCTTCCAAGGAGATTCTTTGAGCCCATTTTGGTTTTGCTTGGCTTTGAACCCGCTGTCAATCATCCTTAACAGCAGTAAATACGGCTATAAGATAGCACTCCTCTTACAGACTTTCCCATCTGGCATATATGGATGAGATAGAGCTGTAGGCATCAACATCCAGTTCGTTGAAGCAGCTCCTTAATATCACCGAAACTTTCTCTGAAGACATTGGAATGTGTTTTGGTATAGATAAGTGTCGAACGGTTAACGTGGTACGTGGCAAATTGACGAGGGAACTGGAATATGAGACACTAAGTAGCGATCTTATTAAATCATTAGAACAACATAAACTGTATAAGTATCTTGGTATGAAGCAGTCTCAAACAGTAGCCCACTCAGAAGTGAAGAAACGTATAACTGCAGAATTCAAGAACCGACTCACAAATGTTCTTAAAACATCTTTGAATTCGCGAAATATTGCCACTGCAATAAATAAATAAATACGTTATTCCTGTGACCATCTACTCAATAGGCTTAATAAAATGGAGTCAAACAGACCTTGAAGCAATGGACAGACATGTAAGAACCCAAATGACCCAAATCGATATCATCATTCTAAATCTGCTGTTGAGAAGATCAATCTACCACGTGAAAAAGGAGGTCGAGGCATTACAAATATAACCAACAGTAATGCCAACCAAAAATCTCTAATGAGAAAGAACTTCCTTAAGAAGGCAGAAACATCGACACTGCACAAGGCTATAGTAGAAGCTGATTTCAGTCTCACTTCCTTAAATCTTGCAAATGCTCAGTTTCAACCAGAGTACACAAGCAATGAAAGACTGATGCAATAGTGGCGTCGAAAAGAGTTACATGGTAGACATCCCAATTAACTATCAGGCCAGAACATAGTTTAAAAGTTGCTAAGAGGTGGTTGACACGTGGTTTATTGTACCCAGAAACAGAAGGTTTTATGATAGCCATTCAAGACCAGGTTATCACAGCAAGAAATTACTTACGCTATATAATAAGAGATCCCTCAATAGTAAGTGATGAATGTAGAAGATGCGGTGCACAGCATGAAAACATCGAGCACATCCTTGCCGGTTGGGATGTGTTGGCATCAACTGCCTATAAAGTTAGACACGATTATATGGCTAAAATAATTCATGGACGTTTAGTAAAAAATACGGACTTGAGTCCTGTAATGTCCCATATTATAAATATCATCCTTCTACAGTGTTGGAAAATGACGAATAGAAGCTATACTGGGATAGATGTATAATTACAGACACCACAATTTCGAACAACAGGCCCAATATAATAGTTATAAACAAGCTCAAGAAAACAGCCATGATTATCCATTTTGCAGACGTCAACAATAACAATCCAGAATCTGTATTTCACTTGAAAATTAAGAAATATGTACCGCTGGCTCAAGAGCTTTGTGATCATTGGAGACTTCAGAATATCGACTTACAACCGATAATCATGTCCACCACAGGATTAATCCCAAAACACAGTGCATGCAATTCAAGTGTTGGAATTATTATTTTCATGCATAGAGCAAATGCAGAAAGCAGTAATACTGCAGCTGCAGAATAGTATGAGAATCCCTAAGATGTACTACTGATTGGGAAACAATTGACTGAAATGTCTAGAGATAACATTCGTTCGTGTCTTGTCTCTGCGAGATCGTCCGAGCCTAGACCAGCAATGGTCAGGTGAATGTTCCTGCACATAGTGCAGAGAATGAAACATTCTGGACAATAATAATAATAATAATAATAATAATAATAATAATATTATTATTATTATTATTACTTATTATTATTATTATTATTATTATTATTAATATTATTATGTGGGAGGGATGCTGGAGGAAAACTATTTAAATGAAGCACACTTTTCAACAATAAAGTTTCATTAATAACTTGTTATAAGAATACGATTTTTTACAACACACACCCTGTTTCCCCCCCAACCCCTACATTTTCATTAGTCTTTTTCTTTCCTTGCCACTTCGTACAAAATGTAGTCCTTGTGATCACTCACAAACAATACAGGCGTTGTATTCGACTCGGCTCATCTCATCTAACTTCCTTTCACCGACCTTCAAACTGCTACTACTCCACCCCGCACTTGCGGGCCAGCGCCTCCAACCAACTCGTGCAGGCAACCTCAGCGTAAGATTGACAGTTGAAGGTGATAACTGGTAACTAAGTACATGTTTTGTGATGTATAGGGGAGTCGGGAATAAACTCCTGTTCTTACTGGATGACATCATGATGATTGATTGATTGATTGATTTTTTCGTGTTTCCGGGCGCGTCAACTGCTTAGGTCATTAGTCCCGTGGGTGTAGTGCATGTTTTTTTTTCTCGGGAGATGGCGGTGATCTTCCCCCGCTGGATGGCGAGATCCGGCGCCGACCTACCGTCGGCTAGTGGGGTTTCCCCCTAACCAGGACTCTCCCACCAACGGGGCACCGCCCCAGTCGGGACAAGCTCTAAAGCTCCCGACCGGTCTCCCGGAATATGTGGTAGTGTAGTGCATGTTAGTGTAAGTGTGTGTGTGTAAGGGGAGAGGATAGGACAAGGAAGAGGAAGGACAGATCGCGCGCCGTCCGTGGCCCGTTTGGTAGGGTACTGCTCCGGCATTCGCCTGGTGTTGATCGGAGAAACCACGGAAAACTACCGATCGGAGCAGCCGGCCGCTAGAATTCTCCTCCAGACAGCAGCTGAATTCGACCTAGCTGAAAAGCTAGTGTCGAAAATCCTGCCGCCGTCAGGACTCGAACGACATCATGATGTGTATCATTTACTAATACCAAACAACAGACTGGTAGCAGAGCGTGGTTCCTGATACGAATGATGGCGGAATCCTTTAATACTTCCTACGTAAAAATGGAAACATTGAAAAACGCCAATTACGCAATATGAAACACGCGTATGATATGGAGGCTTAATTTTATAAAAGAGAACTTGTTGAACGGTGAAATTCATTTAGAGCATGTGAAGTCAGCGGACCTGGAATCGGATATTTTTACCAAGCACCTAGATTGGACCACTTTGTGGAAACATATTCAATCTCTTAATTTAATCAAATGAATATTATTTTTGATATAAAGTTTCGTTCGAGAATTGTTACTTTTTATGAATTGTTAGTTTTTATGAATTTTGCGAACGATAAGGGGAGAATAGAAAGTTGAAGGTGATAACTAGTAACTAAGTACATGTTTTGTGATGTATAGGGGAGTCGGGAATATCATTTACTAATACCAAACAACAAAGATACGCTCAAACCCACAACAACAACAATAAGAGAAAACGAAGTTATAAGAATTTAGTCAAAAAACGACGGCAGTGACTACAAGAAAATTCATAGCATCATGACTTGATTACATAAAACGAAATATGGAGTGAGCTATTCAAACGAATTGGATCACCTTTTCCTAAAAATGTTCCGTCAGTGAAGGAAATTATTTAGCGATGAATTCCACGTGTAAACATAATTCGAAATCGGTGAAGTCGTGGGAGTTATGCAAATGATCTTGGCTGTCCGGGTGACGCCGCATCGAAGGCAGCGCTGCCAACCTTTCGGCCACCTTGTCGTGGTCTTCCTCAGAATTATTACATGCTGAAATAAAATGTTAAATAACAAAAAAATTTCAAATATAGAATGTCACTAACAGGAAATGGTAGATGAGAGATTAAAAAGAAAAATCCGAGCAAACACTCAACGCACTAAATCTCACAAACGTACAATAGATTTCCGTGAATAGAAACGGTTTTTTGAGATAGTCCTTAACAGCTTCTACCATAATTTTACCATAAAAGCAAAGTTCAATGACATCCTCTTTGAAAGGAAAAGATCGAGTCATTTTGGGCAGAAATCCGAAAAAAAATCCTACAACACAGACGCATTTTAGCAGAAGTTGATACTGCAGAAGTACTCGTGAGAACAATTGCCCATGTTCAGGATCTGCTTCAGAAGAGGACCTCATCCATGCAATTAACTACATGACAAACTGTAAATCACCAGTGATTGATAAATATCCACAATTATTGGATAAATAAATTAAGAGCAATGTATTCCTATCTGGCATTAGTAATTTATGAAATGAGAGTTTAAAGAGGGAGATAATTGCATTAATAGTATGTTCAATCCAAGCAGATCGCCACGCGCGCCATGCATTTCGGAAACATTTTGAAAAACTTTTGGAGGCTTCATGTACAGTAGCCTCCAAAATTTAAAAAAAATCCGCTTGTAATTCCCAAAGCCTCGAATTCATTTAGATCGCTTGGAGAATATCAGTTACGAAGAAAATTGGGTAAACTATTTAGACGTTGACCACAGACCGACGGACATGGACAGGCAGACGTGTTACCGTCAATCAATTATTGGGTGTCAAGGGCCCATAAATCATGGATTCTAGCTACATCGCGGTTTAGAGGAATTTTTTTCTCCATTTAGGAAGAGTATTTATCAACTTTTTCGTTACCAGGGTCCGGCAATAAGAGTTTTTTCTGGGAAAAAAAATCGCCGATTACCGGCGCATTACATCACTTCTCTTTTTACAAGTAGCTTCCTAAAGGCGATAAAGTAAAAATTGAAGTAGTATTTGTGGGAATATTGAAGATATCCAATGAGGCATTATGTGAAGTACTCCAAAAAACTAAAGGATTCATTTCAAATTCGAAGGATCCCAGTTCGGCCAAATCGATTGAGGAATATTCATTGTGGGAATAGCCTTATGAAGGCAGACGTTAGTGTTGTTCACAGGCGTGTGGACAGAAAAACACTTTCCAAATTCACTTTCTCTATATCAGGGGATTCCTAAACTTGAAATTCCATTATAGTCTGGACATCAAGTTTCCGCAGCATCACAAAACCTTCTCTAAACTACGTATGTTAGAGCGTACATACGAACAAAAGAAATTAAAACAGTAAAGAAAGTAAAGAGAGAGATAGAGCCAGCGTGATAGAGTGGTAGAGATACAAAGATATATATATATATATATATATATATATATATATATATATATATATATATAGAGAGAGAGAGAGAGAGAGAGAGAGAGAGAGAGAGAGAGAGAGGTATAGAGAGATAGAGATAGAGTGAAATATATGTATATGCTTATAGATAGATAGATAGATAGATAGATAGATAGATAGATAGAGACAGAGACAGAGAGATAGAAATAGATGAAGATAGATAGTGAGAGATCGAGAATTAGAAGGATATAGAGAGATAGATAGAGGGAGAAAAATAGACAGACAGAGAAGAGGTAGAGAGAGGTAGAGATATATAGAGAAAGAGATAGAGTTAGAGATAGATAGAGGGAGAAAAATAGACAGATAGAGAAGAGGTAGAGAGAGGTAGAGATATATAGAGAAAGAGATAGAGTTAGAGATAGAGAGAGGGAGAAAAATAGACAGATAGAGAAGAGGTAGAGAGAGGTAGAGATATATAGAGAAAGATATAGAGGTAGAGATAGAGACAGAGAGAACAATGTGCTTTGATTTCGGAAATAATAGTCCACAAGGTACACTGCCAATGAATAGCAAGTACGTACAACAAGTGCCAAATTCCGGCTGCAAAATGAGCGCCGCCGCGGGTGCGTCGACCGGGTCGGAAATGCATTCTCCTCACACGGCCCGGCGGCGACGGTGGCGCTCCTGGCGGCGCTCGGGCCACGGCCTCTCCGCGCGTAATGAACAAAAGCGCAGTGACTCAAAGCGCCGCGCCGCGCCCCGCCGCGTCCCGGCCGCCCACGCGCCCTCTCCCAATTTAATTACCTACCCGGACTAATGACGTCATTGTCCCATCTACTCGTACTTCCTGACGCCGCCGGGCGCACGGGCAGTGGGTGGGAAACTGCTGAAGTGCGAAGGGGGAAGGGGTGAGAGCGGAAACCGGGTTGGGGGGAGCGTGTGGGAGGTGAGGGGAAAGGTGTAAGGGGAGGAAAGGGAATAGTGTTGAGCGGCAAAGTCGGTGTGGAGGTGGCGTAGTAGAAAGGGAGGACGGTAGATTAATTGATTGATGATTAGTGATTCCGGGCGTGCCAACTGTTGTCATTAGTCAAGTAAGCGTAGTGCATGAATTTGCCTGGAGATATGACGATCTTCTCAAGCTGGATGGTGAGATCCAGTGCGGACCTACTGTCAGCTAACGGGGTTTCTTCCTACCAGTTATCTCCGAGCGTGATACCGTCCCGGTTGGGACATTCTCCACGCTCCCGGCACACGACCGGTCTCCCGGCACGTTTAGCACACTGCATGCAAGTGTAAGTTAGTAGAAACGATAGGAAAATGAAGAGGAAGGAACGATCGCGCACGGTCTGTGGCCCGTTTGTTAGAGTACTGCTCCGGCATTCGCCTGGTACTGATCGGAGAAACCAGGGAAATCTATCGATCAGAGCATCCGGACGCTCTCGTCCAATCAGCCAACTGAACCACTTCTTCCTGCCCGGTCTCCCGGCGTGTATGATAATATACTGCATTTAAGTGTAGGTGTGAGTAATTAAATGAGGAGGATAGGACAAGGGAGAGAAAGGAAAGATCGCGTTCGGTCAGTGGCCCATTCATTAAGGTACTGCTCCAGCATTCGCCTGATGTTGATAGGACAAACCACGGAAAGCTGCCGATCACAGCAGCGGGTCACTAGAATTCTCCGCCAGATAGTGGCTGAAACCAACCTCGCTAATTAGCTGGGGCGAAAATTCTGCCGCCGTTGGGACTCGCACCTACCACTTCCCGGTAAGAGACACTGCAATGACATCAGTTGATGCAGTGACCCACCTCTCTTGCTGGGGAGCGGAAGGTGGAGAGAGTTACCGCAGCGAGGAAGGGTTGACTGATTGATTGATTTTTTCGTGTTTCCGGGCGCGTCAACTACGGTGGTCATTAGTCCCGTTAGTGTAGTGCATGTTTTTTTCGGGAGATGGCGGTGATCGTCCCCCGCTGGATGGCGAGATCCGTCGCCGACCTACCGTCGGCTAGTGGGGTTTCCCCCTAACCAAGACTCTCCCACCAGCTGGGCACCGCCCCAGTCGGGACAAGCTCTAAGCTCCCGACCGGTCTCCCGGAATATGTGGTAGTGTAGTGCATGTTAGTGTAAGTGCGTGTGTACGTGGAGAGGATAGGACAAGGAAGAGGAAGGACAGATCGCGCGCGGTCCGTGGCCCGTTTGGTAGGGTACTACTCCGGCATTCGCCTGGTGTTGATCGGAGAAACCACGGAAAACTACCGATCAGAGCAGCCGGCCGCTAGAATTCTCCTCCAGACAGCGACTGAATTCGACCTAGCTGAAGACCTAGTGTCGAAAATCCTGCCGCCGTGTGGAGTGGGAACCTAGGACCTCCCGGTCAGAGGCGCTGCAGTGACATCAGTTGATGCACTGAGCTACCGCTCCCGGTAGCGAGGAAGGGCGTGGGGGAGTTTGGGCGTGGGATAGGAGGGAGAGAGAGGGGCTGGCATGGGTGTGTCCACCGCCGCAAGCGCTGTGCGGGGTGAGTGAACGATTAGGTAGTGACGTGGCGTGATACCAGACAGCGTTCAGAGGGGAAGAGTGGCTTCGAAGGTTTTCCACGAGACACAAACTGTTTTAACGCACACAGTCCTCTTGCTGGTTCCGTTCCCAAGAGGGTACACAACAAAATTAGTCATTTGTATGCAGAGTTCGCAATTCATGGGTTTGTAACGTTTCCGACGACACCATTATTCGAATTTGTAAGCGTTCGCTCGGAAGCTGGAAATGTTAACATTTTGTGAGTTCCAAAAGCAGTTCGTTATCTAGGGAACGCAATTTATTTTATTAACTAAGAGTTCAACACACCCGTTTCTGTCTTTGTGTAGATGTAGGGTAGCACAATCTTACTGAATACAGATTGAATTGAAAATGGTAATAATAATTTCTCTGTGAAAATGTATATGCTGAGTTCTGTAATAATTATTAGTTTAAAAAAGCGGATCAGAAGCTTGTAAATAAATTTGATTCTGTTTTTAAAAACAATCCATGCCGCGCTATTGATCTTCAGCTATGTTGCTATATTGCGGAAGTTTGTGTAGATCTGTTCTCCCATTTTTTAAATTGTTGGGTCATTGACGCAACGCGTCTCTTAAACCATTGTTGGGCGTTAAGCGTTTGCCTGAAGTAATCCTTCTCTACTTTTCTTTGTCAAGTAAGTTTCTTTGTCGACACATCGCAGTCAGTCATTGCCTTTTATCACGTCGCAGTCAGTCATTGCCGAAAGGTTAGGTGCTCGATGCTATTATATCTCGGGGTTCCTAGCCCGTCACCCAACCAAGAACTCGTGAGTCTCGGATTCGCTCAACCTCAGAGACGGAGCTTCTTCGGCTAACGACGGCTAACAACTTCGGCATCGTAGATTAATATTTCGGCTGGGAGTTGTGTGTAATATGCTTTTAGAAACTATTCAATACCAATTGATTATACATATTCGTTAACAAATTATTTGGGGAAGATTATTTTTAATGCACTTTAAAATGTTGAATCGGGCGTAGATGCAAAAGTGGGCTACGTTCTCGGGGGTTCCCGCTGCAGAACACCCAAACAGGGCGGCATTGCCATTGGAATTTTCACAGTAATTTATATAGGCAGGCATTAGATTTAACTGTACATAAACAATTTTGCATGCATATTTCAAGGTTTTGCAAATTTGCAGAATAACAATTAAATATTAATAGTTAACATAAGTTTTTATTTGTTCAATATGTTAGTCACTCACTTGTTACAATATACAGGGAAGAGATATTTATTCATCCCTGCTTGACATGATGCACTACGTCTTTGTTTTGATGTCTACGTCTTCTGTTTCAAGCTGGATCAGGAAAACAGAGCAACACTGTACAAACAGTAAAAAGATAATGAAATTAGTTTTTAATCTCGGTTACTTACTCGCAAGATGGCGACGGAAGAAGTAGAAGAACAAGCATCCGTAATTTATCTTTCTGGAGAGGAAGAAAAACGTTTAGTCATTACAAAAAACCGAGCAGGTTCATGATGTTCAATATGCATCGCATCTCATATAAATATCTGAGAAAATACTTCCCAATGAAATATATTCGTCGCTCGGGAAAGAAGCCGGCTGGAGACTGGCCCTGCGACGCCGACGTGGACAGGCCACCGGTTTTCGCCCGGCTTTCGTTTAGGAGCATTCCTGCTTTATGTATAAGTATGTAAAGATTGGTATGTATGTATGTATTCGTATGGGTTAACTTGCGGGGAGACTGCCCGTAGGCAGTATTCCGCACCAAGGTTTCGACCCAGGCTTCCTTCGAAGCCTACCCCCGACGCGGGTCTGGGGACTTTTATCTAAGCAGGCGCACCCTGTGGGCAGTCCCGTGTGCGCCTGGGATTTGACTCTCACTTTCTCCGCCAGATGTCGGGCTCAGTTAACTATATCCGAACTGTCTGGTTGGGAGAAAGTGGGATCTCGTTAGGGCGGGATGTTGTCGGAGGGATTTAATTTTGCCGGGCATCTTGCCAGGGTTCTTTTACATGCCACAAGAGTGACATGGCTACTGCGGATTTTCTGCCCTTCGAAAATCCGGGTTCCTTGGCCGGGATTGAACCCGCGCACTGGGGGTTCAGAGGCCAGTAAGCTAACCCCTCACCCACCGAGGAGCCCTAAAGATTGGTAATTAATGGTAAAAGATCCAATTTCATCTAAGTTGTTGGCTATGCACTCATACAAGCTTTGTTCCTTGAAGATAATGGTTTACATGTTGTAATTCTGTTTCTCACCTTGTTTTTGTATTGAAGGAAGATCTAAGAAGGCTTCCTTTTCAAATTTGTTTGTTTATGTATTCAACTTCCTCGCCCTAAAGTGGGCATTGTTGAGGACGATTTGTAATACTGTAGTTCTGTTTCGGTTTAGACGTATTGTTGAAGCGTCTTTCCTGGTGTTCCTGTATTTACACAGCTCTTTTTGTATAGAGGCGACATTCGCCTGTCAACTTTGTATATTCTTTTGTAGTTCTGTTTCGTCTTTTTTGCAGTTATGTTGTTTCCCTTGTTTAACAAGAAATACTGTTCTTTGTAAGTTTCTACTTTGTAATAAATTTAATTTATTGGTTATTTGGGTTGTTATATCTCAACTCTTGAGATCCTTTAAAGTTCGATCCTGTTTATTTAAAAACCTGGAGCGTCCTTTTGAAAAATCTCGAATGTGACGACAATCTTCGTGAGTTCAATAGCTTAGGAGTTCTCTGTGTTAGCTCCAATTAACAATTCATTAGGCAAATGCATGGTCATCTCGCTTCATAGCGAGAAATTAGTTAAAGTTTAATTTTGTGCTGCTCCAAGCAGCTGGCGACCGTATCATTATAATAGTAATTGTCATTGTATTTCCTATTCACGTATTTCGCCACCTTTCAAATATAACACAGAAAGTGGCACACATATATAATCGCACTTTTCGTACGCAATGAATATTTTTGTAAAAAGGGGCAAAATCACAAAAGTTTATACGAAATATTTCTCTATTTTGCGTTAAAATGGAATGAATTATTTATTCCAAATTATAATGCATTATTTTTCTCGTTTATAATGACTACCAAAACATTTCCCATTACCAGATTAACATTTTGGGAGTAAATATCTCTGAACTACAAACTGATTTTTTGACACTTCATGCCAATAGTGTTTGTAGTGAAATAATATATTTTGAAGATCAGACTTTTTAAACAGGAAGATTTTTTATTTACATTTAATTATAAGCAATAATCAACGTTAAGAATTAAAGTTTTCATTTTGGTGTTTACATGCTTTTCGGTATTTATAAGATTCCTTATAATGTCGGAAAGCATGAACTTAAAGATAAAAATTACAAATTACAAGAGATATGTGGTGTAATTAAAAACATAAAGATTAGGAAGAACACAATCCTTAAATTTTACGAATTTTAATAATAAAGATTAGTGTCAGCTTCATTCTGTTGAAATTCAGTTTGTAAGACGTGTGAACAGTTACAAGAGGAAAGATTAACTAAACCACACATACATCAGAAAATAATTAAACGTATTTTCCTTTTGTGTTAAGCTAGAACTGTATAGACCCAATTGGCAGCATCACGTTCATAGAATGGAAGATAACTGATAACAAAAGGATAACTTTAAAGAAACTGTACGACGCCTTATTCCAAGATATGTGTTTGAAGAACTTTCCGTTGAGTAGAAAACTCTCTATCTTCAATTTTGTAATTGTAAGAAGAAGCCGATAAAAGTTTGAACTTTTGTAATTTTCGAAAATTCCGAGATTTCATCGAAAATGAGACCTGCGCCGTTTCTGAGTTCTTTATGCTACCGGAGGACAAATTTTAATCGAAAACTTTGGAGCCAGTTTTGAGAAAATGTTGTTGAGGCTTCATGTAAAGTGCCACGAAAATAAAAATAATCCGTTTTAAACTCGCATGGCCTTACGTAGGTTTAAATTGACCGAGGAATATCAATTTTGCAAAACATCGCCCGAACAATTTAGGTGTCGGCGTGGACCACAGACTGACAGGGAGATGCTTCCTTGTCAATCAATATTTCGGTATCAAGTACCCATAAAACGATGATTATGATTGTAAAATGTGTTAGAGAAAGTGATTTACTAGTATGCAAACACGATTAATCCAGTTTTTCGCTACCTGGGCATCAAAATACTAGTTTCCACTTGAAAATTCACCGATCTCTGCTACAGCTTTAAAATAATTTCTCTACAGCAGAAAGTAAAAACAGTAAATAGTACAATATCAGATGTTTAAAATTGGTTTCATAATAACAAATTAATAGTAAACGATGTGTCAACGGTTTCAATACAGTTCACCATTTTAAATAAACATTTGCATATTCGAATGAAAAGGAACGATGTGCAATTGACTCATGTTAAGGCAATAACATTTGTGGGGTTCAGTAAACTCTGAAACGTAATGTATATTTAAATGAATTGAACACAAAATTAAGTTTATTGTGCTATATTTTCAGAATTCTTTCAAATTCTGTCCTCCTTTGTACTGCATGTTTTCTATTGGAACGTTTTTAACACTGTATTTTGTGCATTCGAAATTTTATTTTTGAACTTTTAATACATTATTTATTTTCTAGATATTAACACATTGTGTTAATTTTTATTTGATTTTGTACTTTTTAGTACATTGATGAATAGTTTAAAATTTGAAGAAAAGGATTCTTTTTACTTTCTTCTCACCGCTTACGCAGAAGATGGAAAGTTATTAAATTCTGGGCGGAAAAATGGGGATATTCGGCAGAAAAACTTTTATTACAGGGCTTTCGTTACAAAAAAAGCGGATAAATCCAGTTGATAAATTTAGAAAACAAATCTTCTAACACGTGGTGTAGAAAGAATACATAACATATTTTGTAGGTCCTTGAAAAAAAAATCGATTGACGTCAAAACATCAGTCCATCTGTAAAAAATGCTAGTGGCTAAACCGTTCAACCAATTTTCTCTAAAATTGATATTTCGCCCGCAATATGAATGACGTTGTCGTGAGGTCACGGTCCCTTGAATTTGAAACCGATATTTAAATTTTCGGGGGGAGGGGGGTGTTATATTAAGCCCCTGAGACATTTTCCAAATTTTCAAAAAAATGACTCCAACTTTTTTAATAAATTTTGTTGTTGGATAGTGTGAAGAACGTGTTGGAGAATTGCGTAGATTTCATTTTCGTTAAAAACTCTGATTTTCCGAAAGGTGCAAAAGTTCAATTTTTTTAATCTTCCTACAACTAAAATATTAAAGAGAACTTTTTTCTCTTAATGAAATCTGTCCCTTAAAGGTAGATTTTGAAATAAGATCATGTACAATTTTTCAAAAATCTAAGTATTCTTCTCGTAATTTTGAATGAAAGTACATAATAAATAGTACGTGCTGTTTTAGCACCAATAGTTGAAAAACAGCTTAGTACAACATTAACTATGTTGACGTAAATGATGAAACATCAACTCTTTACATAAATCTTAAGGGGGAAAATCATTGTGGCCATCCCCTATTAGTATGCAAGCGCTAAAAGACTTACACTGCACACAAAATAATGTTATGTAGGCGCGCATTTGGAACTAAATGAAACATTCACAAACAAGCGAGGTTGGACAATGACTGGCTTGAATTACGAACGCATCTTCCCACTTTCCCCTTTAAACTAATGTTCGTCGCCAGTCTCAGTGTTTTTAACTCTCCTCTTGGGCTCAACCGAAGTTAAGCCGATTACGCGATCTTATCAGGGAGACACGCCCAGGAGGGTTGCGACCTGTCTATGGGCGGGGGCGTGGGAGGGGAGTCCCGGAGGGCAGCGAGCGGCATAATGAGAGCCCGGGCGTCGCTACGGAGCTGCCCCATCTGACGCGGGGCGCCGCGCCGCGTCGGGGGGCGGGGCTCCCTTGACACCTGCCAGCGTTATCGGCGCGCGTGTAATTGCCTCTTCTGTCTTTTTTTTTTTCTGCGCTCGCCCGCTGGCATCGCGCTCCACATGGGGCCGCTCCTCTCCTTGGCTTGGCCTCAGGCGCTCCTGACGGTTGCTCTCCGAGACTCGGACCTGCTACCAGGAGCGGCAGCTCAGGGCATCAGCTGATGTCACTGCAGCACCTCTGACCGGGAAGTCCTAGGTCTGAGTCCTGACGGCGGCAGGATTTTTTACACTAGCTCTCCAGCTAGGTCGAATTCAGTCGCTGTCTGGAGGAGAATTCTAGAGGCCGGCTGCACTAATCGGTTGTTTTCCGTGGTTTCTCCGATCAACACCAGGGGAATGCCGGAGCAGTACCCTAACAAACGGGCCACGGACTGCACGCGATCTGTCCTTCCTCTTCCTTGTCCTACCCTCTCCCCTTACACACACACACTTACACTAACAAGCACTACACTACCACATATTCCAGACCGGTCGGGAACTTGAAGCTTGTCCCAGCTGGGGCGGTGCCCTGCTGGTGGGAGAGTCCTGGTTAGGGGGAAAACCCACTAGCGGACGGTAGGTCGGCGCCGGATCTCACCATCCAGTGGTGGAAGATCACAGCCATCTCCCCAGAAAAACATGCACTACACTAACGGGACCAATGACCAAAGCCGTTGACGCGCCCGGAAACACGAAAAAAACAATCAATCAATCGTACCTGCTGAGGTGGCTCAGGGCATCAATTGATGTCACCGCTGTGCCTCTCACCGGACAGTCTTTGGGTTTCAGTCTAGGTGGTAGGATTTTTGAGAATAGCTACATAGCTAGATCAAATTCAGCTGCTTGGAGGAGAATTCTAGCGTCGGCTGCTTTGATCAGTAGCTTACCGTGGTTTCTCCGATCAACACCAGGCGAATGCCAGAGCAGTACCCTAAGAAACGCGCGCGATATTTCCTTCCTCTTCCCTGTCCACTCCTCATCCTTTAATTACACACACACATGCACTACTCTTCCACACATTTCGGGAGACTTGTTGGAAGCTTACAGTTAGTTCCGGGCGGGGAGAGACCCCTCTGTTTGGAGACGCGTGGTTGAGGAAAACCCCATAAGTTTATGGGTAGGTCGGCGCCGTATCGTGTCACTCAACGGGGGAAAATATCGTGTCATAAAAACATGCACTACGCTTACGGGGAAAATATTAGCATGCTGCGCCACGAATAACCAATCAATCAACCCGGGTCTCGTTAATTTGAATCTGCGATCGCGAATATTTCTCAATTTGTCGTCCGGTGATTTATTGGGAGTGATAGTCATTGCGGTGTCGATAAATACTATTTACTCCAACTATTTATGCTTTTTAATAGGGTAATTCTTGGGCAATGAAGTGAGTGTTCCACTCCAAATAATCTCTTTGGGTGAATATATTATTTGTATTCTGCACCAAGGAATTTGACGCGCAGAAACACGCAGATTTGCATATATGCTGCCAAGTGACTCATTTATACAATCTAAGCGCCTCCACTACATTGAAAGCCTTGCCTATTAGTTCTGCTTCAGTAAGCGCTCAACGTTTCCAGTCGTTTTCCCTAGGCTGTAGGTTTGTAGAAGTATTTTGTTTTTACCAGTGCACTTTTGACAAATTGATAATAGGGGGCGGATTTTAAAGACCTAAAACATCGCCAAACATTATCAATAAAATGCTGTTAAAATGTTGTTAAAATGTTTTTAAAATACCCTAAAAGCAAGGAAAAATGACGTAAAACATTTTATCAAAACCAGATGAACAACACAAGCTATTGAATATGTTACTGATGTAATCGACACTACTACTTTTCGTTTAAATGAACTCATCAGGACATCTCGGTCTTTAGTTATCGCCAAATCGGACGAACCGACAGTAGCGCTGAGAGGCGGAACAGGAACCTTAGATTATATACTTACAACGGCTTACATTAATATTTATGAGCGAAGAAATCGAATATGCTACTCTAGCATTCTGTGGCGAATTTGTTGCATTTTGTAAATATTATTTGAAGTAAGTACCATGAGAATAATGATAAAATCGATTAAATCAGAAAAAAATTCTTAAAAAATGAAGGAAAAAGGTAAAAATGACTTAATAATGGAAGAGGCGAAAATGCATCAAAAAAGACTAATAAAAATGGGATAATTTATTTTCATCGTAACATTAATCCCTATGGTAAAAGACATTTTTCTAGAGCAAAAATAAAAAAAACAGACATTCAAATCCGTTATTGCTAACCAATAATCTGATGTTAGAAATTGGTTTTCTGGGTTTCAGTATTTCTCAGAGATTTTCTACGTTTTCCTCTGGTTTCGTTTGTATGATTTTCAGTATAATCTCTTTCAGCTTGATCTCGGGATCTCCACATTTTTAGACTTTCCAAAATCAAGCTGTTGAATCTAGTCATTATTAAGGAAATCGGTTGATCAGCTTATGAGCAGAAAAATACGGTAGATGTAATTGAAGCAATATCATGGATATAACTTGCATGAAATACCCATGATGAAACCAATTCTCAATACTTTAATTAAATGAATGCTTTTAAACACAAGTTTCAATTACATCTACAACTATGAATACAAATTTTATAAGGACTTTTCTCCTTTTTACTTATCTTTCTTATGTATATTTCACTGATAGTTTACATTATTTAATTTTCGTTTAATTATTTTCACATAATAATTTAAAGGAATCACATGAATATTAATAAATATCATTTTATATTGTGACCATTCGCATGTTCGGCAAACGAATTTGGCGCCGCTGCTGCCGCTAAGACGACACCTGTTTGTTCCATGAAGGAGGGGTGTATCGGAGGTAGGGAGGGGGTTCTCCCTTCTCGAGCCGGAGGGGGAGACGTCACGAGGCATGACGGTTGGGTTGAAACGTTCTTGTTGGATTCGAGACGAGGTAGGAGTAGGTCATCTTAAGAAAGAAAGGTATCTGTACTCTACACTTCGTTAATACCAGATAAATTGTGATCAGTACTTCAGTTTATAGAATGTTCTGTGTTAGAAAATACAGTTTCTGTTAAATTGAATCATAAATGTTCAAGAGACAGGTTCTATGAAGAAGACGGATTGCAAGGTATTAGTACTGCACATTGTTACTTCAATAGAGATTGTAATCAGTGCTTCGGTTTATAGAATGCATTGTGGTAGAAATTACAGTTTCTGTTAAATAGTATCATAAACATTCAATAGATTCGTTTAAAAGAAGACAGATTGCAAGAAGTTTCGTAAATAGAGGTTAACATTTACAAACTGTTTCCGCTTGGGCAATAGCATGTGGAACATGTGATCTGTAATAATGTGTGTAACGAACCACAGTTCCTTCTGAACAAAACGAGGGTATTAAAGAATGTTATTGTATTTACTATGTGATTATTAAGTTTTGCAAATTAGGTAGTGAGAAAATTTCAGTGTATTAGGGAATGAGACATTTACATTTATACTTCATTTTTTTACTAGTATAATTCTTTGAAAGAGTGCAAAACTAGATCTATCTTCCTGTTATACTGATTATGTAAAAGTTTAATGTAACAGAAGAGTCATAATGGGTTACATTTCTATGTGTATTTCAGTCTAACATTTTAACACTTGCGAATAGTCAAGAATGTGTGTATGTTGATTTCAGAGGGTATTACATGTGTCTATGTGAAGTTTATTTACTGATTTAAAATTCTTTGTGTTGTTAACATTGAAACAGAACAGTATTCTGAAGAAACACTCACTTGTTCCATTTACATATTCTAGGTGGGATGTGTTTTAAGAGTAATTTCAGAAAGATAACCTGCAATTAATTCTGCACCTAAAGAAATAATAATTTAGTTAGTGTTTTTATACTTATACAACAGTTTATCAGAGTTATTAGGAATGTTTAATATTGAGTGAATATTACTTTATTATCATATCGTTCTTTAGTTTCTTTTGAAATCTGATTAATGCTAGTGTTCAGTTCTTACTGTAGTTATAAAGAAACTAGCAAGTGGACAAATGATTGTCTTCAGAAGCAAACAAAGCTTTGTTTAAAAGTGAGTGAAACTTGTTTGTGTTGTTTTGGGGATATATGTTTTTTTATTGTGTAATGCTTGTTTTTTTCTTTTTCATTGTTTGTGGATTGATTTTCTGTATTTTGGTATATATTGAAGAAAACGTCCAATTATAAATGTTTTGTGACTATGACTTTTTTACAAAATTCTTCATTGAAAGAGCCCCAAATCCATGAATAATTAATTAAGTAGAAAACCTGAGGAAAGGTTACAATATCTTAGCCGCGTGCTCTCCTTTATTTAGTGTTCTTTGTTGAACCATTAGCCTACGTCAGTCGTCACTTTTTTGTAAATCACAATCCAAAAAAGTCTCAAATGGCCGTCATACAATTGAGATCGATTTGTTAATGCAGTCTGCTTTTGCGTTCTCCTCCCCTCATTGTTACTCAACACGTTACATGTCCTCCTCATTACATTTAAGCCCGTTGGCTTCATGCAGAGCTTTATACATGCTATTTTTACGTGGAGAGTTCCTTACGTTTTCCGAAAAAAATACTCACTGGTTTTATAAATATCCAATTAACACTCAGGTTCGTTTATCAATGTTGTAATTACTGCATACGTTGTTAAAAATAAGCAGGTGGTTAAAAAATGTACATTATATTTACAATCGTAGATATTTTCAATATATTTCGTCGCAAGGGAGTTTCTTCTGAAGACAGAAATGTAAAATGTCTTCCTTGCATTTTTCCAAACAACTGTACCACGATCTTGCCAAATAATGACTTCTTTATCTTTTAATTTTATATTATGTCAATTTAGATCATTAACATAAGTATGATAAAGTATGCTTTTATAATTTTTTAGCACACGAGAATTTTGTAATGGTTTCCACAAAGTGCATTTTTGTGTCATTAACATGTTGTGTCATGACCAAGAAAAACAAAAAATGTAGTTACATCCACGAGACGGAATGTAAAATGAGTTATCTTCCCGATATTAAAGTGACTTGGAAGAAATAAAAAATCTGCACACTAATTACTTTGCTGGAGACGCAGACCTCGGTCATCTGATTTTTAATGAAAGCCAGAATGAGATTTTAAATGCATTTACGTGAGTGAACACGTCCTCTGGCCGCTCGCAGAGTTCACGTCTCCCCGGATGACAAATCACGGGAACGTTGCGTGTCTGGGTCGCACGTCACTCCCAGAGGAACCTTGACCCTGAGTCCTCCCCCCCTCCGTCCATGGTGGGGCTCTGAGACTTCTAAACAAACATGGGCATTTGAGTGGCGAAGGGAGAAAGTTGATAATAACATTGAAAAAATATATATAATTGTAACAAAATATACGATAATGGGCAATAGTTAAATGAAGCTTGGTAACTGCAAGGTTATTTACCAGATTTGGGGAAGTTGACATGTCTAATTATAGATTTTAGGCACTTGTATATCGTCACATGTATAGTGGAGTTACTTTAAGAAGGGACCGCTTTGACAAGTGTGGGAACATTGCAAGGGATAGTGATGAAGACATTTACAAATGAGCTAACATGGGCATAATCTGCAGCAATGTTGGCATCAGTGGTCAAGCAGTAGCTGTCAATGTGTTCTCTTCTTATGGTAATCTCTCTATAACACGCACAAGTTTGCATCTAAAGATTTATGCTAACCGTGGTAATCTAAAAAATCAAAAGAAAGAGAATAAATTTATTTATTCATCGCACAACTTTTTTTACAGAGAGATCAGAGACTGTTGAACTGTCACGCTACAGTACGGGGCTCGGTTCCATTACTAGGTCGAACGTTTTAATCCGCGAAATTAATAGGGGAGCAATGAGAGACAAAATGCTGCATGATGCTAATGCTAATTATGCATGACGGCGATGATGATGATAATGATGAAGACGGAAAGTATGGCAGACGAGATAGGAGTCCCTCACTCTATCCTGCTTTGTCCTCCAGAAATTCAAGGAGTGATCTGAATATATGGCGTCATTGCCGCAGCAATGAATAACAGACGTGAAACAGTGTGATATTGATATTTATTACAGATATCCTCCGACACCCGAATCTACTATTTACAATATCTACAGCCTCTTTCTAAGAGGAACTTCACCTGGTCACCACAACCGCTTGCCAGATAAGATTTACTCCCGCGGTGTGATGCACCCTTCTCGAAATCACGACGAATTCACGCCGGTTCCAGACCCTTTGCCCCCGTAGCCTACCCGACGTGCCACGTGCCGCGCACCCTCACACAACATCCCACGTAGAGCTCGAGAATCAGAAGAAAGAGTCGTGTGCGAGTGCGCTTTTATACCCTCTGGGCCGGCTGACGGAACTGCGTCATCTCGCCGCTTCCGCCAGCCGCGTTTACCCGACAGCCGAACTTCGGGGTTCACAAATCTGGCCCCGTGGCAACGCAACGTCACGGCAGCCCTGGGGTTTTCTGCCTTTCGCCCTATGCGAGAGCCGGGTTTCCCGTCCCGATATAGCCTCCCTTTGTTCAGGGAGGCGTCCCTTGCATGCTGCCCGCTGACGCAGCCTACTTCCTTGTGCATGAAATGCACGTAGCCAATATTTATTGTATGTGGCGACTGTATGACGCCACAGATATGACCTTCGAACCCAGAGGATGAATATGGGCGGTTTGATCGCTGCATCAGAGATCGCTAAGAAAAGTGAAGGATTGTAAGTAACGCAGTAGATTAGGGGATATCCTAACTCTACCGACTTCGATGCGATTCTAAGGATTATGCAATTTGCGATGTCAGTTGATTGCACATTGATACAAGTGATATTATTTCAGGAGCACATCGAACCAAGATGCAAACCCTTGGAAAATTTTCGAAATGACCTGAGCAGTTGACGCTCCCGGAAAACAAAATAATCAATCAACAAACACATTGTAAAAGAGGGCATTTATTAATTCATTTTAGATGTAAGTCGTCTTCACTGAATTTATACATATTCCAAAGTCAATCGCACAATAACCTTTTGCTTATACTTTCTCATTTTCTAGTGAATATAAAGTTTATACAATATACACGTATATACTACATATATGTTACATTGCAAAAAATCATTACCTAGATTGAAAAAAATACACGTTTATAGTCCTCGATACATAAAAAGTGTTTCTTAAACACCTGTCGGTCAGGCTGACTCTGACCGTTTGCGCAAAGCGTGTTTAACAATATAGTATAGTCCTCATTTCATTAAAGCCTCTGACATTTCTAATACAAAGAAGTTCTAATACATTTGAACATATCCTACACCTTCAATATTGATGCTAAATATTCTTTTCTAAAGGAATATATTGCTCAAAATCTTTAAAAAATCATGTACTTTTTTCGAAATACTACTCTTTTCTGTCATTTTTAGATAAGTTGTAGCAATTTTACAAAAATACAACATCGAGATTTTCTTCAAACTACTTGAATATTTTTCTTTCAACTTGGTGTGGATCGGATGAGTAATCGAATAATTAGCACCCCTAATTAATGCAAGAGGGCCACATCTCCGAAAACTTGAAAATTGAGATATACCCACTGTTAGATTCCTCGTTCTCTATTATGTGATATGCAACAAAGCTTTTTTTAGTTTCATAATTAGCCAAGTAATAGCAACTCAATTTAAATTCAATTCGTGTATTTAAATGCTCTCGAGAAAATTTCGAAAGATTCTACCGCAAAATGAGTGATTTTGGAGTTGTGACCCTGTTGTACAAGGGGCGCGAATTCATCTCCGGCCGTCATTCACGTTTTGATCACGTTTTTCCCCCTTCCGGGTGATCAATCGAGTGAAATGAGATCTCCTGGTGGGGAAATAATTAGTATGTTTTGCAGATCCAAAAAAAGTGAGTTTATCGCTACATTATCAAGGAAGTCTCTATGCCTGAAGGTAAACGAGACAGACAACTGTAATAGATTTAAAATTTATTTTATTATGAGCCTAAATAAAACTTATTAGTGTGAAAATGCTCGCCGGAGACGCCATGTTAAGCTAGTAAAGAGTAGAATTGACTGAAGGTCATAATGCACTTCACATTGTATATCAAATAGGGCATAATGCACTTCCTCACATGGCATAAGTGTTCTTTTTTATTACAAGATGTGAATTTTTAAAATATTAAGTAAATTGTTTAACATTTCGGCTCTTAATGCTTACAATACTGGTGTATTTTATTTTTTATATATTTGTTTACACAACGATACAAATGGCCTCTTATTCGATTCCGAAATCTCAAAAGTTTTTTATGACCATATTTCCCTTTACCATTAAATTAAAATTAACTACTTTATTATACCGCCTGAATAACTGTGGTTATTTAGGTATATTCTATAGTACGAAAGAAGAGCGTTTCGTCAGCAGGAACGTCAAACATTTTTAAACTCTTTTTAGGAGAACACTATATCCCTTAGTTCAATGGCAGAATTGTCAATTTTTATTAAAATATTTGAACTGATAAAAGTTAAATATTTTTTTTCGCACATTACGCGCCAAGGTTGGTCAAGATAGTGTTTGAAAAATGGCTGAAGTATTCGTTAGAGACAAATTTCAAAATTAGATTATTACATAACCGTTACAAATAATATAAGAAAGTATGTGCCTTTGTTCCACATCTACTTTAAATATACATTCCTTTAAGAAAAGTCCAGTAATGTATATTAGCTATTAAAATGCGAGTGTAAGCATGAATAAATGTTTTGCTACACGTTATGTGAGGAGTCACTTCTGGTTTCAAAACAAATTCTAAATTAAAATAATAGTGGGAAGCGCTTTGGCGTCCGGGAGGCCAACATGGGATGCCGTGAAAGAGAGGGCGTGAAGGGGGGTTAGAGTAGAAGGCCGGCCGGTGAGATCCACACGCTCATCCGCCGGGCCACCCTGACCTAACACACTCTCTCACGCCTCGCTTCGCCCCTTACTCGCATTCTCTGCCCTACCCCACATCACCCCTCTTCATCCGCCCACATCTCGCCTTGCCTCGATCCGCTTCCACTAGCTCCTCATATCTCATCACCTCATTCCGGCTCCCTTTGACACGACCCGCTCCGCTCGCCGCACTATGCCCTACATCACCCCACCCGCATAACCCCTCACCCCACCAATTCCCACCTCGCCGCGTCCCACCCCATCTCATCCCAACTCCGACACGGTCCGAACCTCCCCCACTCCGCTTCACCACATCCCATCCCACCCCGCCACAGCCCGTGTGACCCGCGCAACTCGCCTCACCCTGACCTGCCTTGCTCCACACCACCCCTCCCCACAAACCCCTCCGCCGCTCCAAATCTTGCCTCGGCTCGTCCCGACCCACCTCATGCGACTCGTTTCGAGTCGCCCCACCCTACCCCATCCCACTTCAGCACATCCCATCCCACCCCGCCACACCCCGTGTGGCCCGCCCCACCCGACTCACCCTGACCAGCCGTGCCCCTCACAACCACTGCCCACAAAACCCTTCCAACCCCACCAAATCACGCCTCGTCTCATCCCGACCCACCTCATCTAACTCGTTCCGAGTCGCCCCACCCCACCCCATCTCGCTTCCCCACATCCCACCCCACCCCGCCAAAGACCGCGGACTTCGCCCCACTCTCATCACCCTGACCTGCATTGCCCCACAACACTCCTCCCAGAAAAACCCTCCCGCCCCACTAAATCGCGGGCCCACAAATGCGACCCACCGCATTCCACCTCATCCGACTCGTTCCGAGTCTCCCCACCCCGCTCGGCGTTGCCGCACTCTACCACATTCCACCTCACCCCGCCACATGACGTGCCCACATCTCACCCCGCCTCGCGTCGCCCCGTCGCTCTCCCTCCCTTTTCTGTGCTCGGCCGCGCTTCGCGTCTTTGCACCAACGCCCTGCGCATGCCTCTTGCTGCAGTGACCGCTTCCCGGCAGCGGCCGTCGGAGGATGTCCATCTCACAAATTGCTTTTCTATTTGAGCCACAGTGTGACGTTTTACCTTCAGTATTGAATGGTCTGGATTGTAAAAATATCGTAATTCCCGAAACTAATATGCTCCACAAAGAGGCGTACCGTTTGATCTACCTTAAGAAAAATGAAAGATTTTCTAGAGATAAATTTAGTAAAGAGTTACTACATTATTCCCGCATTTAGAAATTACTGATCTAGTGCTCCTCGTGTTGTTATTTATTTGTCACACATTATGACTGTTTAGAGATTTGAGGATATTTGTATGTTTTTACATTTCTTAGTCAATAAATTCTATCATAATCAAATATTGAAATTCGTGTTTCCAAACTTTGATTTATGTTACACACTGAGAAACATTTTCTTTGCCACAACAATTAAAATTCATTGTATTGTGACGTAACCAAATATCAGATTCGGAAATAAACACATTTATTTTGTAATAACTTCTCCGCAGTGTGTGTGTTGCAACCGGGTGCGCTTCCCGTAGGCCGTGAAAGGGTCAATTAGTTCCGCGCAGCTGCAAACGCGACTTATTGGCGTCGCCTCGGACGAGCGAGGGGCGCAATGTTTGTTACACGCGCCTTGGGATCTCCCCAGGGGACCATCGACCACGCTACTCGGAGGAATTTCAGCAGACCGCCCAGGTTTGTTTATAGGAAGTGTGCGAGAAAGAGCGTTTTCGGCTGTCTCTGGAAAATTCCATCAAAATTATCTGAGAAACGCCTAATCTGATTGGTGTAAAATCATGTACGGCGTAGTAACTTTCGCCCAGTAACGTCATGCCTTCTAAAAATTCAGCAGAAAGTTCTAGAACATTCGTAGAAATTGGGTGGGGGGAAGAAGTGTGTGGGTGCCGTGAAGGGCGAAGGAAGATCAGAAGCGCGGTGGCGCTAGAGTTGTACAGGTGAGAAGCGCGGAGGCGCTAGAGTCGTGTAGCAGAAGCATTCAGGTACCGGACGGGAGGGCCGCACAGAGCCGTGTGAGGCAGAAGTGTGTGAGCGGGAATTAGCGCGATAAAAGCGCAGAGATGTTATTAACACACCGAGTGTTAGGTAGATGAAAAGAAACTTTATTCAATTTTGTTATTCTTTTTTATCTCTGCTCGTTTACGCCCGCGCCAATTGTCGCAAGTTACGCGACTACGATAATTAGTGAGGTCGGTGATAATTCTCCCGACGAGTATCGTGTTTTATTCTGACGCTTTGACTTATAAACTGTCGTCACCGATAACGTCGTCACTGCTGCCGCAGACGTGGTTTTGCTCTCCTGAATAAGAAGCGGCTACGAGAAGAAACCCTTCTCCGTCACCCAAGGGACGTGCTGCCCAGAAGAAAAGGAGCCCAGCTGTTTTGCTTGTTTGGAGGCCGTTCACTCCAGCGAGTTCCTCTGCCGCACATGGTGATTTTAGTTATTTGTCGAGCTCCGGCAAACAAAACGAACATTCATCACGCCCTTGATTCATCACGCCCCCAGGCTTACCTGGACTATATTCAATATTCAGAAGATGCTGGCCGCGCATTGGCCCTTTTCTTGTAATTTTGTAAGCGCATCTCTGTTTAAATTTTCCTTTATTTGTTCCAAGCAATAATCATAAGAATTAATTGTATTTGTTGTAAGATTGCATGATAAAAAGCCAGGGTTTGAAACTGAGCTCAGATAATTATAACATTATTTCTGCTAATTTTCTATTTTATTTTTTAAATTTCTCATTAAATTTATTTTTTCTTTAAATTTTCTTTCAATTGACCTCTGTTACGTAGTCACGTCCGACCACCACCTAAATTTCAGGCTCTACTCTTCTCCTGAGCTAGCCGGTAACACGAGCCCAGGTAGGTGCGACCAACCGTCGGAGTATTGTGATACTTTTATAAAAATTCTCTTCAAACTCTGCGGTAAGCTAGCCATTTGTGACATTCCTTACCTGTTGCATGTGGAGGTGTGACTAAATACAGAACCACGATTCCTGGAAGTTCTATTAATTGGAACCAATTATTAGATTGATCGCAACTACTATGAATCAAGGCTTTTTCAATAATAATTTTTTTAGTTTATTTATTGTCGCATCAACAGCAATGGTCATTAGTGACAATTAAATAAAAGAATAAAAAATTATTCTTGCATTTGCTTTCAATTTAATGCCATCATTAATTACGCGTTGCAAAATTTTGATACTTAAATCTTTCTAGTATTTATTCTACACTCTCTCTTGATGTTGCTGCTGAAGATAAATATTTAGAACAATTCAAAAATATTGATAGCATTGCACCATGTTTTAATTTCTGTTTTCCTAGTGATGCTTGAAGTTTCTTGGCGTTTTCATCAAGAGTCCTCTGAGCGAAAATGGACTTCACAAACCTGCAAAACTTTAATGAACATTAGAAATAACGACGATTGTTGAAACATTTTCTTTAAGAATTCGTAATACAATTATTAATCCTATCAGTATTTAATAACATTAATTAGTAAACTTTGATCATTCCTATTTTGTTTGCTTTCATCGCATTTTCAGCGTATGTTGAAATAATGACAGTAAAATAATCAGATATAACCTCATAATTTTGGATCACGCTAAGATTTAATCATAAGGTACATTTATTTAATGCAAAAACAACTGTTAAAACTGTACGTAACTTGGGGGAAGAAAGCTACATTTACTTTCTAGGCGCAAAATAAAGGACCGTGTCGGCAATTGCTCAACACGTCAAGAGAAACTGGACGAAACTTATTCGATTGATAAGGAAGCTTTTGGTTGTTTACAATTCATAATTGAGATTTGTGTACTAAATTGTTCAACACTTAGTCATTTATTTTAAATAATTATCAAATTATTGTTTTGAAATAAATTAAAAAAGTTTTCTTACCTTGGAATGCTGATTTGGTAGAAACGTCCGTCTTCTTTCGAGGTATGTCCTTTTCTTTCGAAGCCGGACAAGAAAACAACGATTTTTGCTTTCTCGTCTTGAGTCATAATTTTCCCGACATTTGGGATCGCACCGTTTAAAACCCATATTTTGGATTATAATTACATAAATAATTCAAATATAAAGGCGATTACCGCGGCACAGAAGAACCAATAAATAAATTAAATGGCATAAACTAAAGCCAAATGGCTGTCGTACATGTTCATAGCCGGCCTACATACTCTTACGTCACAAGTAGCTAATAACGTAGTTGAATTAAAAAATATCCATGGATGATAAAAATTATTTTAACAGCAATTAATGCATTAAACACTTGTTTGCAATACAGTACATTAAGCGTATACAATACAATGAAAATACTACTGATGAATTTACTAGAAAATATTCAGTTTTAATACGATGTTTGATAATAAATCATTTTGTTTTTACAAAACCTCCTCGATTTGTATTACGAATACTGAAGAAAATCTTAATTATATTTTATGTGAGTGCCCAATCTTTAAAGAGCTCAGAAGACCAAAACAACGATGTATTATCATTTCTCAATTGTTTGGTTAATCTAAAATATGAAAGATCTAAAAGTCACGAGTACTTTATTTCAATTCTAAAATTACGGGCATTCATTATAAATCAATATTTCAAGGTAGATTCCTCAAATTATTACATATCTTGAACGCGTCAAACTTCACTACATACAGCTTGTTTTGTATAGATTTGTATGTTCTGTTGTCTCAATTATTTGGTATCTTATGTTTTTTGTATTATTTTGTTATTGTGTTACTCTATTATTTGTATTTGTTGTGTAAATAACACAGTATTGTATCTTGTGTTCTAACTACATGTTCTAACTCTAACTACCTGTTCAATCAGAAGTTATTTGCAATGAAACTTGTTTATACTTGCGCCGCAAATATACTCGGCAATTTGTAATAAGATAATCCTGTAAGCGAATTAGTAAGAAAATTGAATTGAATTGAACTCAATTGAAAATGACAAAATTGTTTTCACTAGTCTAAAAATTAGGTTATTATTAACGTTCACGGGGAATACGATTAAAGTGATATTGGATAATGTCGTTTGTGGAAGTAATTAAATAACACATCTAGTATAAAAATCAACATTTACGTATCAGTTATGTCAATTAAATAAATCGCTGTGAGAAATTACGGCTGTCGACAGAATAGAAAGTAAAATACCAAAGAACCATCTAAATGGAAATCTTAACATTAGTCATTTTGAATAATCTAGATCGAGCTTTAAAAGCGTACCTTTTGTAAAGATCACTCACGCATGTTTTAGGGAAAAGTAGGGCTTCCAGGAAAAAGCAGAAAGCTGTTTCAACTTTCAAAATCTAATTCCGGAGTGCAAAAGTCGTCTGGCACCTCTTTAATTTGCTGATGAAGAAAAGAGTCAAATTTTTGACAGAAAACCCCTTTTATGTATCTCTGGTATCTAATAACAATAGAAATAATAATGACTAGCCGAACCGTTGCGATTAAATTGCACGTAAGTAAAACCTGTAGAAAAATTACAAAAGAAGAGTACAACATATGCACTATACGAAAAATATAAACTTCTTCAAAATATTAAATCATGTCCTTTGTTACATATTCTGTAAGACTAATGAATTGAGGGAAGTTTACAAATTCTGGAACAAGACAATCACTATTGAATGTGCGGACAGATTTAAACATATTTCCGAAAATTTAATAGAAATGCTTTACATTAATCAAAATCTGTACGTAAATGTTGACGTGGGCTCAAGCCGGGAAATCCTGTTCCCTGCTTTCATTTAAAAATGTAGTTCATCACATATAATTGTAATCACTTCATTTTTATACAAAGAAGCACGTTTTCAAATGTGCTAGACATGCCGTAGAAACATATCAAATCTTTTTCATTTTAAAATTATCAATATTTGAACTCAAAAACTCGCTATCTTCGCTTTGCTAACTGCAATAGAAAGCGCAAATTCTTCAAAACGAATGCTCTCAAACTATTGTTTGAAATTGTTAATAACAATAACAATAATAATAATAATAATAACAATAACAATAATAACAATGATTATAACAATGATAATAACAATAATAATAACAATAATAACAATAATAACAACAATAATAACAATAATAAAAATAATAACAAATAGCATACTGGAAGTAATTAGAAGCGAGCTGAAAAACAGCCCAATAAATAAGCTCTCTTGACACCTGTGACAAAGACACGCATCAGCAAGCCTTTCAGGTGCACAATGGTTGAAGATAGTGAAGCGATGCATTAACACCCATTGCCCTGTTTTACTTCATCGCTGCTACATGAGTCGGGAACACATCTGTTTTGCTTGTACAACAGCTTTGGTCTTGGTCGCTAGGCCGAATTCCGCAAAGTATACCTCTAGTATTGTCGTTGTAAACTATATTCTGCCAATATCTTCCGTCTCGATGTCTACATTTTCAATACTAAAACTTATAAAAAATTACTGCTGCAATTGCAACATTCATGGCTTAAAGTTTTTAGCTGAACCTGGACATCACTGGTTGGAACGGTGAGTTCTATTCTCGACAAAGTTTCGCAAAACGCACTATTCATAAGAAAGGTATAATGGTCGTAAAAAAGTACACACATAAAGCAACTATATCTATAATGCAATTTATATGATAATATGTTTGTATTAAGAAAATTACACAGCCAATTTTTTTGTTAATTTGAACTCAAAATTAGAGTTTCTAGCTTACTTATTGATTATTCCTTTCTCATATGCGCAGAATAGAGAAACTATTTTACCACTGGAAAAACTCTAAGTAAGTTTTTGGCGCTAATACCTTGTTGAATCCCTGACACTAAAACGTATTTACAAAACATCTGACTGTATGATTCTGTCCGATACTATCTGCCTGTGTCTGATTGTGTGGCTATATCTACCTGTCTCTATCACTGTCTATCTTTGTCTCTATCTACTTCAATCTGACTTTAATGTTTTGATTAAGGTTTTAAAGCGGTTTGTTAAATAGTGATTAGGCAAATTAACTTAACTACTAGAGGCACTACATAGATGCAATAAAATAATGATAATTTTGTATAAGCGTTACAACTAGGATCATTACGAAAGTGATCTGATGGCACAAGGGAAGGCAATCTACAAAGACGGGGGTGTCTGAGCACTCTAAGGCAGCCAGACTAAGGCTGTGTACAAATGTGGTAAGCTATGACTGTTACTTTTTCGTATACGGAGTAATACACGCAGTATACAGAAAGTTATGTAATGCTGCGGAAAATTGTACTCGAGATTTCAACGGAAATACACTTTTTGGGGTCCTCTGATCCCAAAAAAGTGTTTTTTCAAAGCGTCCGTCCGTCTGACCGTCTGTTCGTCAGTTCATCTGTCCGTCCGTCTGTGAACACCACTAGCGCCTAAACAATACGTAGGATTTTTTTTCAAATTAAAGAAACCTCTGTCTCTGGCGTGAGTCAAAGCTTTGAGATTTTGAAAAACACTCTTTAAAATTTTGGGGGTTCTTTAC
Organism: Teleogryllus occipitalis; assembly: GCA_011170035.1. NCBI lineage: Eukaryota > Metazoa > Arthropoda > Insecta > Orthoptera > Gryllidae > Teleogryllus > Teleogryllus occipitalis. The sequence continues at coordinate 118,876 of BLKR01003887.1, forward strand.
ATTAAGGTCTCCCGAACATTTTCAAAATTTTCTCAAAAACGGCCCCAAAGTTTTTCTTTAAATTTCTTGTAAGAATAATAAAAGGAGTAAAATACACTTATAAAGGTAGCATAGGTCCAATTTTCAGGGTTAACTCTGAATTTTCGAAAATTTTTAAAGTCTAAATTTTGTCTGACGTCTTCCTACAACTACAAAATTAAAGCTAGAGATGTTTCCTTGAAGTAAAATTTGTTCTCCATATTTAGTTATTTCATTAAATTTCAGTAAATTTGCCTTTAATTTAATCCACCTTGCTTCAATTCTCTCTTCTCTTTTGATAGAAATTATTTTCTCGTTTAACCTTTTCTGATATAGATCTCTTGTTCTTTCATTTCCTAATGATTCTATATCATATTTCTCACTGTATTTTTGCTAATCTATGTTTTAATCTTATTTTACTCAAAAGAAGTGCATGATCACTGGTTATGTTTGCTGAGTTTTATGTTCACACGTCTACTATTTCCGTTGCTGTAAAATGTATATTAGTTATTACACAATCGATCATTCACTCTTGCCCCTGAGAACCAAAAAATGTATACTTACACTTGAAGTCATGATCAAAGAAGGTGTTTATTGATACGCAAGTTATTTTGAGTACAGAAGTCAATTAGGAGATCTCCATTGTCATTACTAACATTCACTATTTTACTCCCTCTAATGAATTATTCCCCACTCGTGCATTCAAATCCCCTATTATATAGAGTATATTGATTTTTTTGATATTTTGTCCATTAGACTTTGTAGGTCTTCATAAAGGCTCTACGTTTTTCTCTAGGTTTGGTCTATCTGGAGCGTACACGCTAATAATGTCAATTCACATTTCGTTTACTTTTATTTTTGTTCTAAGTAAACCTTCGTTAACATAATCTATTTCCTCAATACATGGCTGGTACTTTTTGCGCAGGAGTGTTCCTACCCCAGCTGTATCTCGTTCGGCTTACCTCGTTCACTGTACATCGGGTAAAGGCACTGAAGGCATTTATGTCTTCAGTGTCTTTATCATTCTTTTTTGTTCATGATATTTTACTTATATCCAATTTCTTATCTGCAATCTTCATCATTATTTCCTGACTTTTCTATTCCAGGTTATAACATTCCACGTCCCTATTCTCATTATTCCTCGTTTCTTTACTCGTTTTCTTTTCCGTTGCCGGGCCGTCATATTGTGTGAAGGTCCGAGATTTGCGTGATTCTCTAAGCAGTTTTATTTTACTCAGGAAGGGAGCTAACCAGACCTGAAACCCTCCTCTTTTCTCCGGGTTTGGGACCAGTAACAGTGACTATTGAAGTATGCGATATACCCGCGCCCACCGCAGGCGGAGTTAGAAACTATTCCTGTTTGCAAAAGCAAATGCAGGACTAAAGAACAATTTTGACAAAATCAAATGTATAAACTATTCCTGTTCCCAGAGGGTCGTTAATAGGCATAACTGTGTGAAACGGGAGCCTAGAAATGGTTTTAATGAAAACACGGTTTTAGAGTTAGATATGATTGTGTCAATGTTTTTAAAGAATCTCGAGATGATCGAGAACTTGGAGAATTTTAGGAAAAAAACATTTCTCATACACTTTATTTTTTGCAGAATCACTTGGCTGATATGTTGCCTATTGTCTTGGTTTGCATCATTCTATATTATTTATCAATCTTGGAGCGATTTCTCGAGCGACCATGCTGTTAGTTTCAATTTGGAAACTGACCGAATCAATTGGAACACAACCTTTCCTTCCATTACTGTATGCGAATACGCATACAAATCTCAAGATTTGTCTCCAGAGTTCAAGAATTGGGTTAAAGAAACCTACAGGTATGAAGATTTAGCGATGGCCTTGTCTAAAAAAATGTATGCTTAGACGATTTAACATTAGGAATATGGTCACGGTTCTTGAACAAATTATTTGACTGAAACGGTGTTATTCATTTAAATAGCTAATATCAATAGCATAGATGGCAGCGCAGCAAATCAGCAGACAAATGTGAGAGTTTAATTCCTGCAAAAGATAACTCCTACCAGAGTAGAAAACTTAAATGCATAAATATCTACAAGTGACTTAATTAGAAGCATTAGATATCAGAAAGTTACGTAGTCACGACAAGGATTCCAACAGGGGAATTGAAATGTATTATTGGTTATTCGGCACTTTGTTCTGTTCTGAATATCAGTCACATGGGTCCGATATATTTTCCTTAAAAAATTATATTACTCACAAAACAGAGAAACGTTGGATGTTTAGTGCATATTGACTAATCTCTCCTAAAAAGCGCTAAGGATTAACATATTTAGATGGAAATTGGTTTTGTATTCATACATTTTCTAGAATTTTTATTTATATTGTTTATGAATCTACGCAAGTTACCTCAGGAACATTTTCATTAATTATAATTGTTGTTGATTTGATTACATATGTTAACTTTTGGTATTCGAATTGCTATTGTTGTACGAAAGCCTAACACACATGAAGAGCTTTGTTCGAAGTATTTTGAAAGAATCATACTGTTTTAGAGGCAAAGAAATAACACCCCCAGAAAAATATCAAGAATTAAAGAATGTATTAACCAAAGGCTAAGAGTGTCTGTTAGCTCTTGGTTGATACATTGGTCAAACAAAGCAATCCATAAGTCAAGCATTACAACATTTTATCGGGAGTTAATAGATTTGTAATTTAAACAAATGAAGATATATTAAACCATTGGTTCAAAATGTAATTTAGTTAGGAACATCTCCAATAAATGCTGCTTGTCCCATTCTAAGTCCATTTAATATAGAGAAACATGTCAATGTGTTTCAGTGGATGATAGCAGGAGTGCTCAGGGAAACGAAAAAGCAAAACAGTGGAACAATAGATCATCAAGGATTTCCTCCATTTTGATATATTGTATTACTATAATTCTATATATTATCATTTTAATGACTTGCAAACTGTGTAAAATCTTTTTTGCTATAGATAATAGAAAAACTATGTATTTTAATGTTTTTGCAACAAATGGGGGCCCTAATTAGATGTGAGCATGGTACATGTGGCCCCGTTGCCCCCCTCTCCCGATCTAGACGGATCTTTAGGAACAGAACAGGGACAGTGTACGTCCACCATGGTTTGTAGCAGACCCGTTTTATGTTTGTCAGTTAAGGGTGCATTTTCCTTGTCATTTTCAAAATTGATGAAAGCTTTATATATCGTTAGTTTACTTTTTGATTTAACTACATCTAAATATAAAATTTTCCAAAATAGTATTATATCAACAACCGTAGCAATTTTTTTTACACGGATCCTAATACAAAAAGAAATACGTTTTAAAGTGTCACCATTTGGACAATTTATGTTCTTTCAAATATTGGATGAGTGTTTGGCAGAAATTCTAAGCATTGTCTTATTTTATGAAATACACGGTACTTTTCTTTTTTCTAATAATGTCACGGGGTTCTTAATGCATTTTGTGTACTTATCAGATTTTGACAATACGAAACTTCAGTGTTACAAATTCAGCTAGTGAAAATATCAAACTGTGATTAGGATTATGAGTTTTGTGATTCACTGCGATAGTTTGAGCGTTCGTGACTGTTCGTGTACGCATATTCAGTACTCACTTATTCCATTTATAGTGTGAAATTCTTAAAATATTCCTTACCAATTAGCAATTAACTTATGGCCTATTCTTTCTTATAGGATCGAACTTCCAAGGAGACAATACCAACAAAGTGAAGATTTATTCACTTGGGTACGTTACTTCGATGGATTTGGTAAAGTTGGGTCAGTTTTTCGCAGGTTGTGTGCACAGAAAAAAATATTCTGTCCCACATCAGATCTCCATTCAATCGCTTCAAAGGTACGTTTTAGTCACTGCATATCTATGGTATACTTCCGTTTTCATAACATGGTGGCACGATAGCGACAATAACAAGTAGTGCTGCAGATCAAGTGACATATAGCGGCATGATCGAAAAAGACGCGAAAGATCGTGACATATTCCATCGGGAAGACAAGTCCCTCACACGCCACGTTATAAAAACGCAAGTATAGGACAATGATATTTCATAAAAATGTTATTTAGAATGAAATGCCATTTACGAGTAGAATCCTTTTATAGTATTAGAGTACCCCGCGTCTATTCGTCCGTTGCTCTCGGTTATAACCCTTCCGTTTCCAATCGAAACAAATGTCGTGTCACTCAACGCATATCGGTCTCCTGATGGGAAACTGATGATTTGTTTTCGGATCCGTTTAGAAGATTCTAATAAATTTTCAAACGTGTATTATTATTATTATTATTATTATTATTATTATTATTATTATTATTATTATTGTTTTTATTATTATTTATTATTTATTATTTATTATTTATTATTTATTATTTATTATTTATTATTTATTATTTATTATTATTATTATTATTATTATTATTATTATTATTATTACTTGTTACATCTATATTGACGCAACGCGTCTCGTAGCCCCTAAACGAGCGTTGAGAGCTTGCACTTGTGGAGTAATCCTCCGTTGACATTTCATTTTACGTCTAGTGTCCAGTCTTGTCGCAGTCAGTTGTGAAGAGAACCGCCAGGTAGCATCTCCGCGTATGCGCCTCCTACCACGCGCTCCTGCGTCACTACCCAGCGGCCAGATTTGGGAAAGAAATAGGAAAGGGTAGAGTTTAGGACACTTCACAGGAGTTGGTTTAGCCCTTGTGAAGCAGCTAAACTCGCTTTGTTGGAACAAAGTTCACATGAGTTCGACGGTAATCGAACCCGGACCTCAGTGGTGAAAGTAGCGACTTCGCTATGAGCCATGAGCGAGCGTTTTCAATAGCTGCAATCTAGAAGTGACCGCGTGCATCACGAGCACCCAGGCGATGAAACGTCGCTTTATACTTCGGTTTTTATAACATGACGCATGAAGGGATGCTTCAGGATGGAATATGGCACGACTTTTTGTGCTCTCGGCCGAGTTTGTTGCGCGTGCCTGAATCAAAATCTCAATCCAACTACTCTTATCGTCATTCACGTGGTTTCCCTAATCACTCCCGAGTCCCGACGGGGACAGAATTTTCGACACTATTTGCTTAGGTAAGTCGAGTTCTGTCACTGTCTGGAGGAGAATTCTAACAGGATCGGTAATTTTCCGTCGTTTCTCAGATCAATGCCAGGCGAATGCCGAATCAGTGCCCTAATAAATGGGACCGCGCGCGATCTTTCCTTTCCATTCCTTGCTATCGTACCCCTTTCTTACACGCACTACACTGCTACCTGTGTCCCGAGACCGGGGACGTTTTTGATGGGTATTCAAATGGGAACTAAAGACATTACACTATATTCGGAACGTATAACTCAATTCATGTCTAATAAGAGTGAAGATAATGCTGTGTCAATCGCAAATATGGCAATTTAAGTATATGAAAGTAAAGAAATATCTGTAAAATTAAAAAAAAGTAGTGGGGGAAGATATATTAACTGTTGCACACTGACTTTACACATGTAATTTTTATTATTTTTAACTCATGTGTTATTGATATTGTTAAGAATACGCTGATCAATGTATATTACAAAAAAATACAATATCTTTAGGATTTAATTGAAGCAAAAAATCTCTTAAAATAAACAAAAACTGTCTTATTAGTTCAGATATTTTGAGTTTAACGTTTTTCCGACACCATTGTGACCAATTTCAAGCTTCCTAAGGAATAAATTTAAATCACTCGTATTTGAAATTCTTGCAGCAGCAACTAGACATTGATCATGAACCGCAACGTTACGCTATGGATTGATTGATTAGTGATTCCGGTCGCGTAAACTTTTGAGGTTACTAGTCTCGTAAGTGGAGTACATGTTTACTTCTCGGGATGGAATTTGATCTTCCCCCGCTGGATGGTGAGATTTGACACCGACCTACCGTCAGCTAGCGGGGTTTTCCCCAATCAGGAATCTCCCACCAGCGGGCCACCGCTCCAGCCAGTACCCACTCTTAGCTTTCGACTGGTCTTTCGGCATGTATGGTAGTAGTTTAGTGCGTGCAAGGGTAGTGCATGTAAATAAGGGGAGAGGATAGGACAAGGAAGAGGAAGAAAAGATCGCGCGCGGAACTTTGTACCTTCTGTTAGGGTATTGCTCCGGCATTCGTCTGGTTTTGGTTGGAGAAATCACGGAAAACCGAACAGAACGGCCGAGTGCTAGGATTCTCCTCCGAACAGCGACTGATCTGGAGATAGCTCTGCATATCCAGTGTCGTGAATTCTGCCATCTTCGGGACTCTAACCTAGGACATTCCGGTCAGAGGCTCTGCAGTACCATCAATTGATGCCCTGAACCTTCTCTCTCGGTCCATCGTTACTCGAGTAACATATATAACTCTAGTATTTTTTCTATTTCTAAAAGAAATATTTTAGTTCATTTTGTAGAAAACCTCACAAAAATAACTGTTTAAAGGCTTTTAAGTATTATCACACATTGTTAAATTGTTTTCCAAAGCATGAAAAATTCTAAAATAATGAAATATTTACTTATTATTGCAGGTTAGAAGAAATTGCACAGACATATTTGAAGACTGTAATTGGAATGGAAGGAATTTTAACTGCTGTGATTTTTTTCATCCAGTTCACACCTTTCTTGGAGGTTGCTTTGTAATTAACAGTCAATCAACAAGGTAAACGTTTAGTTGGTGACAACATATTATGTTTTCATCATCCGAAATAGTACTCTAAGTGCAAAGTGAACTGTAAAAACAATATTATCTCGTTCACCGCCACAGGTAAAAACACTGCTAAGTGAAGAATAATCCCCATGAAGGATAATTATTTGAAATTTACGAGTAGTCACTCGCTGATTCCAAAAGATTTTTTATTTATCTAGCATGCAGTGTTTATGCGATAAAGTCACTTAAAAACAATATACTGCTCTGAAGTACTGCCTTTCAGGGATTTGTACATTTTAATTTTTAATACATAACATTTGGGTACACAACCTCTCACTCTTGTGTCTTACTACTAGTTAATTTACAGAATTTCCTACATATATTTCTAGCACATACATCTAAACAATGTTCTAACAATACAGAAATTTTTCGACACATCATTCATTCTTAACTCTAGAAACTCTCTGCACATACTGTGACCATTCTCTGTTTTGGGGATTAAATGTTTCTCGACTGATCCAAAAAACGTAGCATAAAAGGCGACCATCGAGGGACTTGATACTTTACTATGTGAAACAGAGGCTCCTCAAATGAAATTTTGGGGAAAAATGAAACAAAATGAAAATACATATTGATTCCCTTAATAAATAATACAATCTAAAGAAATTGCACATGTTACTTATATTCATTGTATTTTAGTTCACTCATGCTTGTGATTCTTTGAAACCAGATATTCAATCAATTGCAAATACAACAGTTTCATTATATTTACATGAAATACCAAACAACCTATTACACAAGTAAATAAATTTTTGCACAATACCAATTGCATCTATAATATCCAATTGCATCTGCACTTGTGATTCTTTGAAACTAAAAATCCTGTCAATAGCAAACACAGCAGTTTCAACAGTTCCTTTAAATAATATTTCTATATTTTATATAATATTTCATAATAACTTAGATAATATTTATAATACATCATTATGTACAATTTATACAAATTAGAAAATACTTTCTATTATAGAAAGTTGAAACAACAAGGCATCTATTAGATCAATGGCAAAGAACAAAAATACTACTTGGTCCCTATATGGACGTAAGGCAAGATTACTTGTGCAAAGACCTGAAAGGTTTGCTGCATATTTGAGTAATGAAAACAATAATTTTAATATATAGTGTTTAGTATTGAGAAACGATCATTATTATTTCCTTTGTGTTGCTTGCCTCAAAAGGATGTCAGTACGAAATGTGATAATTCCCGCTCCACATAAGTTCCAGTAAGCGATAATTTTCGTCAGATAAAACTTATGTAGTTTCTACATAAATTCCGTTCATCACTCATGTTATTTCTTCAAAGGCCTCGCACAATGCGTCCTCACCTGTCTTAAGAGGTGCCCACGAGTCCGGCTCTCGAAAAGCTGCGACTTCTCTATCTAGTTTAGGCACGTGAAACTGCGCCCGCGCAAGCTACTTGCCCTCCTGGTGCTCCTGCGTGTATGAGCAACATCCCCTGACTCGGCTACACTTACCCTCGAAATCCAGAAAGGCATTACACGCGCAAGCTGAAACGGCGCTAGGCGGGGAATAGTGGTTTCGAAAATATGTTTCACAGATTTGTTCTTTTAAACAATCGAGATCTGAATTATGATTATATTCTTTACTATTTATTATTATTATT